>JAQQSY010002593.1:0-13576 GCA_028646535.1 Procyon lotor
CTCGCTCAGCAGGGAGCCTGCTTCTCCCTCTGCCTCTGCCTGCCTCTGCCCGCTTGTGCTCTCTCTCTCTGTGACGAACAAATAAATAAAATACAAAAAAAAAAAAAAAAAACCTTCAGCATCATTAGTCTAATATTAGAGAAATGCAAATTTTAACCGTGATGAAATGCCACCGTGCACCTATTAGAATGTTTAAAATAAAAAGACTGATGGGGGCGCCTGGGTGGCTCAGTCGCCTTTGGCTCAGGAGATGATCCCAGGCTCCTGGGATTGAGTCCCCCTGGAACTGAGTCCTACTGCCTGTATAGGGCTCCTTCCTCAGCAGGGAGTCTGTTTCTCCCTCTGCCCCTCCTTTCTGCTCATGTGCTCAATCTCTCGTGCGTGCTCTCTCCCCCACCTCTCAAATATAAATAAATGAAATCTAAAAAAAAAAAAAAAAAAAAGCTGATCGATCGTTCCAAATGTTGATGAGGGGGTTTGGAAGATCTGGAACTCGCATACACCACTGATGGGAATGTAAAATGGTACAACCATTTTGGGGCACTGTTTAGTAGAAGTTTCTTAAAAAGTTGAATGTATATCTATCATAGGACCCAGCTTCCCAGAGCTAGGAATTTACCTCAGAGCGGTGGAAGCTTATGTCCATACAAATACTTGAACATGAATGTTTGAAGCAGCTTTGTTTGTAGTAGTTGAAATAGTTGTAATAGTTGAAAACTAGGAACAGCCCAAATGTCCATCAACAGGTCACTGGATAAACAAATGGAGGTGTATTTATACGATGGAATATGATTCGCAGTAAGAAAGAGATTGATACCATTGATACCATTGATACAACAAGGTGGGTGAATCTCAAGATGCTGATCCTGAGCGTAAGAAGCCAGAGAAGGGAGAGCACACACGGTGTGATTCCATTTATAGAAGATTTCAAAAAATGCAAACTAATTTATAGTGACAGAAAGCAGAGCAGAGGTTTCCCGGGGATGAAGGGTGGTGAGAGCAGAAGAGAGGGATCACCAAGGGATTCTAGGAAACCTCTTGGGGTGATGGGTATGTTCACGATCTTAATTGTGCCAATGGCTTCATGGGTCTATACAAATGTCAACACTTATCAAATTGTACACTTGAAATATGTGCAGTTGATTGTATGTCAATAAAACTGTTAAGAAAGAAAATCCTGATGCTCGGTTGATAACATACTGTGTTGAGTTTCAGAGTGAAGTAGTGACAGGTCAGTCTCCATCTAGGGGCTGGTACTTTTCCCATGGTTTGCAGGGCTGGTGAGGCCAAGGCCCACCCCTCCATCCTCACAGGCCATTTTGCCTTCCACAAGACTTCCCGTCTGTGTGCTGGAACCTTTGGTCAGTCAATGGTAAGTAGGTGCCATGGGCCCAAAGAAGACAGAGAGAAGGTGAACCCGCTGGGCGTAGACTCCCCCCCCCCCCCACCCTGGGCGCATCCTCTTTTGGGAAGTCCTCAAAGCCTGCATCCTTCCATGAGCTTCTGACCGCAGCATCCTCAGGGATGGACTGTGGATCGACTCACTGACCTCTAGACAACGTGGCCCCTCCCTCTTCATCAGACCTTTCACCAACTGCCTTGAATTGATCTTTCAGATGTCCACCCCTTCTTTTCTATGAGACCGTACCCCAACACACTTCCTTTTTGCCATGGCTGTTGGGAAGCTCACGGTCAAGGATGGTGTCCAACTGTAATGGTTAACTCATTCTAGGTGCCCAGTACCTGTTTGTTTCCTGCTCCTTTCCTGGGTTTTGTTATTGACTGATTTCTATGTTTATTTTTAATATATCTGTTTTATGGTATGTTCCATCTTAGGAAGTCATCTTAGGTTCTTTTCACAAATAGATGGAGTTTCAGCCATTGTAAAAAGAAAAAAAATCTCACTTGTACCCTGGGGTGGGGGTGGGGATGTCCTGTACATTATCCTTGTGTCCCATATCTGGAAGAGTACATTGCATGGGGAAAATGTTTATTAAAAATATGTTGACGAGGTGCCTGGGTGGCTCAGTGGGTTAAAGCCTCTGCCTTCAGCTCAGGTCATGATCTCAGGGCCCTGGGATCGAGCCCCACATCGGGCTCTCTGCTCAGCAGGGAGCCTGCTTCCCCCTCTCTCTCTGCCTGCCTCTCTGCCTACTTGTGATCTCTTTCTGTCAAATAAATAAATAAAATCTTTAAAAAAAATGTTGAATACATTATATAATTGCACATATAATAATAACAATAATAATCTAATCATACAATATCACATAATTTTATATATATAATAATTATTATATAATACATTATGTAATGATACTTATTATGTTCGAGGCTCTCCCAAGGGAAAGTTATGTAGGGGCACTGAGGGACAACCAGACATGGATCTTTTCTATTTTCTATCTCCCGTGGCACCTGTCTAGTGCAGGTGCTAAGGTGACCACTTTCGTATCGATCTGGGGCCTGGACGCTGCTAAGTGTCTCGCTGGATGGACAGCCGAAGAGGGCATTTACCCAGTGACTCACACGGAATTGTTGCTCCTCTGAGAGGAAATTAAAGGCCTAAACTCTGTGTTTCCAGGGGTGACCTTGTCCCTGGTAGCCCATCTCTCCCAGATCTGGCATCCCCAGAGTCTCTGCCTGGTGCCTTAGGAACTTACCTCACTTTCTTGAAATAAGAGGCTCATCTTGACCTTGTGACTCAGAGAGGACAGCCATTTGGAGCTGAGAGTGGCTCACTAGGGACATCTGGCTGTAGCCACAACTGCCCATCTTTCATCGTTCCTAACAAGGGCCACAGGATGGTCATCTCAGAATGTTCCAATAGGACCATGCTCAGAATGGCTGATGAAAGATTTCAGCCTTTGGCAACGAAATGGCAGGTTTAGTTAAAACTGAACTGTTTTGCTGAGGACTGATGGTCTTTTAACGAGCTCCCAAGGAACCCGTGAAAGGGTCTGTAGACTAAAGCAAGAGGGCCCCAGAAACTCAGAAGCCATAAACAAGGACCCCTAGTAGTGGAGACACCACACCTGTTTTCATTTTTATGGCCCCTGCTTTGTTCTTTCCCCTGCTGGGGGCTAAGGATATAGGAATTTTGATGATAAGAAAACAGATTAGATCATGCTCTGCTGGTTCTCAAACAGCTTTACTAGATCTCATCCCCCAAATGAGGGAGTTTGTGTTTCTGGTTTGGTTTTTAGCAGCCTATAGGATCTGCTTGCAACCTTCCTTTTTAATTTCCTTGCTCCCCGTTCTCTGTCATTGTGCGTCCTGGGCTTGGACTATACCAGCCAGCAATTGGTAGCTTTGCCCTTTTGCTCATCCTGTTCCCTGTGCATGGAAAGTCTTTCCTATTCCCATCTCTCCACTCCACCCTCCGTTCTGTTTGCAGAACTCAAATTCCTTCCCTAGTGAGGAAAATAAACCGCACCTCCCTACGCTGGTGGTACTGTGCTTGCCCTAATTTCACTAGGTCTGGATAATAGATGACTGTCCATTTCTGCTTCTCCCCAAGATCCTAAAGAGCTGGAGGGCAGACACTGCCTTGATACGGTTGTATCACGCGGCGTGGCGTGTTCTTGTATTTATTTTTTCAAGAGATTTTTTATTTATTTGAAAGAGGGAAGAGAGCATGAGAGAGAGAGAGAGAGAGAGAGAGAGAGAGAGAGAGAGAGATTGAGAGAGGAACAGCAGGGGAGGGGCAGAGGGAGAAGCAGGCTCCCCGTCGAGCAGGGAGTCCAATATAGGGCTCGATCCTAGGAGCCGGAAATCATGATCCAAGATGAAGGCAGACACCTAACTGCCTGAGCCACACAGGCACCCCTCTTCGTGTTCTTTTTATTTTTTATTTTTTAAAAAGATGTTATTTGTCAGAGAGAGAGAGAGAGAGAGCACAAGCTGGGGGAGCAGCAGGCAGAGGGAGAAGCAGACTCCTTGCTGAGCAAGGAACCTGACAATGTGGGGCTCGATCCCAGGACACTGGGATCATGACCTGAGCTAAAGGCAGACACTTACCCAACTGAGCCACCCAGACGTTCCTCTTCTTGTTCTTTTAAAATCAAATTTTATGAATTCGAAGTATGCCATACATTCACACTAAAAAGTATAAAACAGTGAAAAGTCACTCTGTTCTCTAGCAAGCAGATTCCTTTCTGTGTGAATAACCAATATCATCAGCTTTTTATGAATCCTTCTAGACATATATAGATATGTATTTTTTCTCCCTCCTTTCTCAAATAAATGGGATCATACTTAAACAGTTTTGCATTTTGCTTTTTCACTTTACTATGCTCATAAACACATATGTTTAAGACTTATTTAACCAATTAACTATTGCTAATGTTTCAGTTGTTTTCATTCCTTTATTAAAAATAATGCTGCAATGAATAATCTTGTATATTTGCCATGTTCAGATGTGTAACTATTTATGTAGGAAGAATTTCTGGAGGGGGAATTGCTAGGCCAATAAGTATGGGCACTTTTAATCTTGATCATCATTGCCTAATTGTTCTCTCTATAAAGAATGTCCAATTTCATACCCGTAAGCAATATATGGGAGTCTCTGTCCCTGTACCATTTCCAACATGATGTATTAACTTTTGGACAAGTTCCATTAAAAAAAAATAAAATTAGATTTAATTTTAAGTGTATGTGTGTGGGTAATAAATTCATGATCACTTCTTGAGTTGAAAATCATCAAAATTATCTGGGGGTGTTAACAATCTGGAGATTCTAAACCCATATTCACAGAAAAGTAATTCTTGTTGACTCCAAGGATAATTAAGGAATGTGGTAGAAAAATGTCACAGAGAATCAATTTCTTTAATAAAGAAATTTTACTTTTGTGGAGCAATTTATAGACTTTAGATGCATTTTACATGCATTGATTTTGACCAATGGGTTCATTCCTACACTTTCGAGAGTTTAAAGCATAACCAGGGAAGGGTGGAGGGAGCCAACTTGATGAACACTTTGATGTTTTGGTAAGATTTTGGGTATCTGGGACGCCTGGGTGGCTCAGTAGGTTAAGCGGCTGCCTTGGGCTTGCGTCATGATCCCGGGCTCCTGGGATCGGTTCCCACATCGGCTTCTTACTTAGCAGGGAGCGTCCTTCTCTCTCTGCCCCTGCCTGTCACTCTGCCTGCTTGTGCTTTCTTTCTGATAAATAAATAAATAAATAAATAAATAAATAAATAAATAAATAAATAAAATCTTAAAAAAAAGAGATTTTTGGGTATCTTCTGATTATTTTAGTAAGGAGATCACTAAAGAGGTCAGAAAACAGTCTGAAATCTGTTTCAGATTTCATAGCCCTGTTGTGAGGATTAAATAGAATGTCTGCAAAACTTTTGTCACAATACCTGGCATATAATAGGCACTCAACAAAGTGACTCTAGTTATTAGCTAACCATAGGTTGCTATATGCGGCGATGACAGATTAAGGGGCTACTTAGGTGATAAAATCTGCTCCCTGGAGCACGATAAATTCCTTCCTGGCAGTGTGACTTGGAGCACATCCCCTAACCTCTCCCGCCTCAGTTTTCTCCTCTGGAAAGTGGAAGAATAAAATCCAAGGCTCAAGGTTTGCCCTGAGCTTAAAAGTGCAAAACTCCCAAGTGCTTGCTACACACTAGTTCTCTCCTTTCCTCTCAGTCCGTTGACTGGAGCCATCAAGAACCCATCCAACAACCCAATAACTCCAGGAAACCAGAGGGATCGAGACCAGCCCCGCATCCAAAGGCAAAGAGTCACGAACGTCTACAGATCTCCGACTTCTTCCCAACAATCACCTCGCCCCTCTCCTTGGCGAGGGAGACCCCGCCCCTGCGGAGGCCACCGCAGCCCGGCCATCACCCCGGCAACGCCGTCTTCCGGTCCGCTCGGCTCCGCCCACTTCCGGCCTCGGCGCGGCGCGGTATCGCGGGGCGACCGGGAGCGGTCCTCCGGAAGTGCCGCGTGGGGGTGCGGTCCGGGCGGAGGGCGGCGGAGCGCGGGGGGCCGCGCGGCTTGACCTTGGCGTTGCCGCCGGCACCCGGGGCTCCGCGCAGCCATGGAGAGCGGAGGGCGGCCCTCGCTGGGCCAGTTCCTCCTCCTGGGCACCAGCTCTGTCGTCACCGCCGTCCTGTACTCCGTGTACCGGCAGAAGGCCCAGGTCGCCCAAGAGCTCAAGGTCAGTGCTGCAGCCAGCCTGGCCTCAGCCGGCTCACCCCTGCCCCCGGGAACGGTGAGCCCGCCGTTCGCCTCGGGCCGCTCCGGCGTTCGAAACTGCCCTAAAGAGGAAGCCGGCCCTTGAGAGATGTCGCCCCGCCAGTCACGAGGGTAGCTAGGATCAGAATTCGGGTTTCGAGATGACCGCCGCACTGCCCCTCTTCTCCTCAGCCGCCCCCATTACTCAGAATCGCGACCTCGTTACTTTCTTCGACAAATACTTCTGGGCGGCCTGCTCGGCGGCAGGCACTGGGGCTCTGGCGTGGGTAGAAGAGACAAAAGTCCCTGCCCTCATGGAGATTCCTTTCCGGTGCAGCCAGCCAGACAATGAGTACCTCAGATGGTATGACAGACGGGGAGAAAAATACTACAGACTCATGCGGGGAAGAGAGGAAATGCAGTGCTGGAGAAAGGGAGGTCTGCTATTTTAAATAAGGTGACATTTAACAGAGCCCAGGAGGAGGCGAGGGAGACCGTGCAGGTGTTTAGAGGAAGAGCAGTTCAGATGGAGGGAACAGCCAGTGCAGGAACCCTATACTTTGCCCATTTATGTAACCACTCACTTCCCGGCTTCTACAGACTCTTCCTTTTTAAATATTTTAGTTATTTTAAAAATAACACTTTCTTTCTTAGGCTGCCCTTGATAGCTTAGCACATTCTCATCTTGTTATTTTTTTCCTTACAATAATTTTTTGAGGTAGGGAAGATGACAGCCATCTTCAGATTGCAAATCAGGAAATGGAGACCGGAGTAAAGATCTTAACAGCTCTTCTGGTTGGAACTTGGGGTTAGGTCTTGTGATCCCAACTGTAGGATTTTTTTTCTTTTTTCCTGATTGACCACACTGCTTTACTGGGGATGTCTGACTGGCCCGTGAGAGATGGGCCTCTTTAGGTCAGAGACAGGGTCTTATTTATCCTCCCCCCACACCCCTTCTAGGTTCTAACTTGGTGGTAGATGCTTAGTAAATGTTTGTGGATTCCTTTTGGCTGACATGTCACAATACCACAGTTAGGGCTTCATTTGCCATTTATTTGAAGAAGGATTCCTAAACCTGACTTAGTTCATCATCATCATACTGTTTTCAGGAAGGGCTTAGAAACCAGTATATGAAATCCCTGCCATGGAGGGGAGTTTGGGAATCCATCCGGAATGAACCACGTTACCAGGCAGTTGGATTTGTGGTGTGAATGGCATCCTAGTGAGATTCCAGCCGCCCAGTTGTTTGTCTGATTATAAATAAGTTACTGCTGGAGTCATTGGCTAGAGGTATAACTGATCCTTCACTCAGGCTGGCCGGATGTGGAACTTTTGAAGTGGTGAACTGTCCAGGATCCATTTTTGGATGACCTTACAAGTTTTGCCAGTTAGTTTCCAAATGAGGATGAAACAGCCCCTTCCCGGAAAGAATTGGGATTCCTAATATTTTAGATTCTATTTTCTTGATCCAATTAAGAACTTCCAGAATAGGTTTGAGTCTTATCCTTGTGTAGCTCTCATAGTGATGGGAATGCCAACTTACTGCTCTCTACATGTGCCAGCCCCTGGGCTAGATTCCTTCATACCTTATGCATCATTTATTTTTTTATTAATTTTTTAAAAGATTTTATTTATTTGAGAGAGAGAGAGATAGCGAGAGAGAGCACGAGAGCTCGAGCAGCGGGGAGAGGGAGAAGCAGGCTCCCCGCTGAGCAGGGAGCCCGATCCCAGGACCCTGGGATCATGACGTGAGCTGAAGGCAGACGCTTAACCTACTGAGCCACCCAGGCGCCCCCCCCCTCATGATTTTTAAAAAGTCTTTTTTCTCTAGCTTGCTTCATTGTGGGAACACAGCATATAATACGTATAACCTACAGAATATGTGTTGATTGACAGCTTATGTTATCAGTAAGGCTTCTGGTCAACAGTAAGCTCTGAGTAAAGTTTTGGGGGAACCCGATTTATATGCAGATTTTAGATGGCGTGGCGGGTCGGCGCCCCCCCACCCTTGCATTGTCCAAGGGCCAATGGTGATTGGTGATTAAGTGATTACGCTCACGGGGGTGGGCGAGCTGGTGCTGGACTAAGTGATTATTCATTCACCAGTTTATTCATCAAATACATACTGAGCACCTGATGTAGGTCAGGCACTATTCTTGGCCCCAGGCGGACAGCAGGGAACTAGACAAGTGAGGTCCCAGCTGTCCTCCAGTTTAATAGTCCCGGGGAGGGAGACAGAACAAAGGAGTCAATAGACTGTAAGTGTTAGTTGCTGGGCGGTTATTTGTACTATCCTCACAGTGTAGGTGGTTCATCAGTTTGGACTGACCCGCCTCCTGTCATTCACTGTGCAGCCCTAGCTTCAACTTCGAGTGACCTCAGTGACCTTAGAGTACCCATCCCTCCTCGCCCCATGAAGGCTTACTTAGCTGGCATCCTTCAGATTTTTTTTTAATCCTTCCGATTTCTCGATGGCAAGTTCCTTGCAAGCAGGAAGTGTCCTTGAGTCATCCCCGAATCTCCCGTTCCCAGCCCAGTGGCTGGCACATGGATGATCAGGAGCCAGTCATTGGTTTTATTAATCTCTTTATCTTCACTGCAGCCGTACCAGGCTGGATACCAGGCTGGCTTGGTCCACGTGCACAGCAGGTTGGAAAGTGAAGCGGAGCGGGTGGCCGAGGGAGGGGGGTGGCGGCAGCAGTCGCCGTGCTCTGAGGGTGGAGGGACAGATTGGAGAGGGGGAGCATAGCCCCCACGCGCAGAGCCTTGCCCCACAAGGCGAAGGCAGCCCCGTGCTGTCCCACATCGTGCAGAGCATGGGTTGACACAGGCACACTGAGTACAGCGCCCATTGCCAGCCCCTGCCGTGTCCTAGGCACCGGTGTGGGTGCTTTCCACAGCAGCCCTCGAGACGCGTGGTTCCGTGTCGTCAAGAAGAGATTAAGTTGTGTTCAGTCTGTGGCATGAAAACGGATGAGTCCCTTTCATATTTTCACTAAAAAAAGTTCAGATGAAGAGGAGGATACGTTTCCGTTAACTGGGGACGGAATGTCGCCGGCTCCCCCATTCAAAGGGTGGCAGATGCCTGGTTATGTGGCGAGACTTCTGGGGCACATCTTGGGAATGTGATTCTCCACCATCTCCTTCCTGCCTGACTTCCTCGTTCTCTTTTTGTTACATGAAAAAAGTAAATAGCCTTTTTTCTCGTTGGGCCTGTAAGCGTGGTAGAACGTGCAGTTTTCAGCAGCCGGTTGAATGTGGTGTTTGCGTTTAGGGAGCCAAAAGAATCCACTTGGGTGAAGACTTGAAGAACATTCTCTCAGAAGCTCCAGGAAAATGTGTGCCTTATGCTGTTATTGAAGGTATGTTTATTGGCCAAATTAAAAATTTCCTCTTTTCTAAGTTTGATAAAAATCTTCTTGACTGATATAAAGGGCCTTTTGTATAGGGCAGTGGCCCAGAACTTGGACCTTGGGGTCAGAAAGACCCCATTGCTGTGTGATCCTGGTGCAATTACCCAACCTTTCTGAACCCCCCTCACCCAATCTGAATAATTCTAACCCTTCAGGGTGCTCGGAAAGCCGAAACGATGGGCCCTCGTAAAGGGCCTGCAAACCAGAACTCACAGTGATGGCATTTTCATCATTTTGATTGATTGACCTCAAACTAAACGCAATATTGAAATCACCTTGAAAGGAAAGGGCAGAACAGTTCTCCGGAAGTGAAATAATTGGTTTCTGTTTAGGGGCTGTTCGATCTGTCAAAGAAACACTCAACAGCCAGTTCGTGGAGAACTGCAAGGGCGTGATTCAGCGGCTGACGCTACAGGAGCACAAGATGGTGTGGAACCGGACGACCCACCTTTGGTACGCACCCTTCCTCCTCTGGCCGAGCCTCCCAGTTGGCCGGCTCGGATGTCCTGGGTTCTGTGCCCGTGTCTTCTCATTCCCCCGAGACAAGGCCGAGCCCGGGTTCTCCATGCTGACGGTATTCTCGCGGGAGAGTGGTTTTCCCAGCCAATCCTAGTGGGTTTTTGTCTTGCATTTTTTATTCTGGTAAGAATGCTTAACATGAGGTCAACTCCCTCCCCCCCCCCTTTTTTTTTTAAAGATTTTATTTATTTGAGAGAATGTGGGGATGTGGAAGTGCAGAGGCAGAGGGAGAAGCAGACTTCCCGCTGAGCAGGGAGCCCGATGCGGGGCTCGATTCCAGGACCCCAGGATTATGACCTGAACTGAAGGCAGATGCTTAACTGACTGAGACCCAAGCGCCCCAAGATTTACCCTTTTAACGCTACCGGAGCCTACAGTACTATTAGCTACAGACGCAGAGTTGTACGGCCCATCTCTAGGATGTGTTCGTCTCGTATCACTGACGCTTTATAGAACAGCAGCTCCCAGTTTCTTCTCTCCTGGTCCCTGGCAGTCACCATTCTGCTGTCTCCATGAGTAGGACTGTTTTTATTTTTATTTTTTTTGAGAGAGAGAGGGAGAGCATGTGTGTGTGTTCGCGTGAGCAGGGGGAGGGAGAGAGAACCCTAAGCAGGCTCCATGCTCAGCATGGAGCACGACGTGGAGCTCTATCTCACGACCCTGAGATCATTACCTGAGCCAAAATCCAGAGTTGGATTACTTAACCGACTGAGCCACCCACGCGCCCCTGAGTGTGACTATTTTAGGTCCTTCCTGTAAGTATTTGACTTTCTGTGCAGTGGCTTAGTTCTCTTAGCATAATGTCCCCCAAGCTCAGCCCTGTTGTCACTGTCACATATGGCAGAATTTCCCTCCTTTTTATGGCTGAATAATGTCCCATTGTGTGTGTATCACGTGTTTTTCTCCACTCATCTGCTGGCGGGCGTCGAGGCCGTTTCCATGTCTTGGTTCTTGTGAATAACGCTGCGGTGAGCACAGGAGTGCAGATATCTCTTTGAGACCCTGATTTGACTTCATTGGGTTGTATACCCCGAGAAGTGGGATTTTGGAAGTGGCAAAGAGGTAAACGGAGGAGGTGATCTAGGACAGCGCTTAGTGCCCACTGATCAGCCTGAGAACCTCAGAAACAGAGCTTCCCTACCCTGGGGCACTAGGATAATACTGATTTGTGTGTTTTCTTCCAGTTAGTGCAGACATTACCCTCTCCTGGCATTTAGGCCATCCCGTCTCTGCCGGGGCAGGAGGAGTTGGCCGTTCGTTGTCTATTCTCTCTAGGGTTCTCTCGTTGTTTCAGGAACGACTACTCAAAGATCATTCACCAGAGGACCAACACCGTGCCCTTCGACCTGGTCCCCCACGAGGACGGCGTAGCCGTGGCCGTGCGAGTGCTGAAGCCACTGGACTCCCAGGATCTGGGCCTGGAGACCGTGTACGAGAAGTTCCACCCCTCCGTCCAGTCCTTTACCGACGTCATCGGCCATTACATCAGCGGCGAGAGGCCCAAGGGCATCCAGGAGACCGAGGAGATGCTCAAGGTGGGCGCCACGCTCACGGGGGTGGGCGAGCTGGTGCTGGACAGCAGCTCCGTGCGCCTGCAGCCCCCCAAGCAGGGCCTGCCCTACTTCCTCAGCAGCCAGGACTTCGACAGCCTGCTGCAGGGGCAGGAGGCCCGCGTCCGGCTCTGGAAGGTCCTCACGCTGGTCTTCGGCTTCGCCACCTGTGCCGCCCTCTTCTTCATCGTCCGCAAGCACTACCTGCAGCGCCAGGAGAGGCGGCGGCTCAGGCAGCTGGAGCAGGAGTTCCAGGAGCACGAGGCGCAGCTGCTGAGCCACGCCAAGCCCGAGGACCGGGAGAGTCTGAAGAGCGCGTGTGTCGTGTGTCTGAGCAGCTTCAAGTCGTGCGTGTTCCTGGAGTGCGGGCACGTGTGCTCCTGCGCCGAGTGCTACCGCGCCTTGCCCGAGCCCAAGCGCTGCCCCATCTGCAGACAGGAGATCGCCCGGGTGATCCCCCTGTACAACAGCTAACTGTGTGAGGGCCCCGCGGGGGGACGTGCGGGGGGGGACCCCCTTCTCAGGAATTTTTGTCGTGAGGCCTTTAGGAGAGCGCTGGGGTCGCCGTTAGCCCGGCTACGACTGTGGGCGGGAACTAGGGGGAGCCCCTTCCCGGTCCCACACCTCCGTCGCTGCCGCTAGAGGGGATCCTTGGCCACTGGCTGAGACTCACAGCCCCACCCCGGTGGGTGTGGTGGTCTTGCATTCCTTCCTGGAACCGGTGGAGAGAGTGTGTGAGACTGAGGACTGTCAGGGCCTAAGGGCTTCTTCTGGTCCTTTCTGGGGAATTGCTGTGGTCTTGAACCTTGAGTGACTCAGCCAGCAGGGACGCAAGTCGGGCGCTGGGTGTGGTGCATGCCTCACCGAGCTGTCCCTGAAGAGTCGCTGTCCCTGAAGAGTCGCTGTCCCTGAAGAGGAGACTGTCACAGTCTTTCTTCCTTTTGCTTATACCCCAGGAAAAAGGCCAGGTTGGACGTGTCACCTGTGTCCCTTTCCCCTCACCTCCTTACCTCTTAATGTGTGCACACGTATGTCAGGACAGAAGGGAGTGAAGCCCGCCGTCTGCCTTCTACCCAAGAGATGGGGACTCTGGTCAGCAGGCTGAAGAGCGGCCACTTGAAGGGACAGTCAGACTGTCGTGTCGTCCCCAGTGGTGAAGTTGGTATCTTCGCAGCCGCCCTCCTGGAATCTCTGTGACCTAAAGGGAAGGCCGTCCGAGCACACGGAGCACAGCGCTGGCCCTGACTGGGAGCTCCCGAGGCCCGAGGGGGCCGAGCGCTGGCTCGGGCTCTCCCTGCCCGGGATCAGCCGGGAAGGCCTCACCACCTGAAGGAAGCAGTAGGGCCACTGCTGCCCCAGCCTCGCTCTGTCAGCCTCCCTCCCAGGCTGTCGCCAAGGCAAAGTGGCCAGCCAGCACCCTGAGCACCTTCACATTGAGAAGTGAACACCCCGTGGGGGGAATCGCATTGCCCCTTCCTGGGTTGCCATTCACCCCCTCACCTGCCCCCCTTGAGTTTGTGGAAGGAAGTGGGGGAACCCGTCTCACCTCCGACTAGTCAGAGGTCTTGTGCCCAGCTCTTCTCTCCCTTCCTTGGCTTTGAATATTCATCCCCTATCCTCCTTTGTGTGGGGGAGGTGGGGGTGCTCTGGGGGGGTGGTGACACCCCTTCCGTGCAGGGTCCAGTGTGGACGGCACAAATTAAACACGTTACAACCAAGTGTCAGCCTGTTGGTTTGTCAACGAATGTTCCATGGCTTGGCTGAGGCTTGCCCAAGATGGGATTGAATCCCACCGAGGTGGAAGGATCTAGAGACCTCGAAGCCTCTGGGTGTGTCGTCTTCCTCAGCAGAGCGGTGCTCTGGGGCTCCTCCAGGGGGTGTGTGGCTCGGTGAGGCGGAGGCCCGGGG
>JAQQSY010002594.1:0-13575 GCA_028646535.1 Procyon lotor
TTATTCATCATAAGATTCTTCATCATTCACTCAGAAGATCCATTTATTTTATGCAAGATGACAGTCAATATATTAAAATAAAAATTACGTGTCTTAGAGTACCATTGGGATATTAAAAACATTAAAGAGATTAAAAAATTCTTTTTTTTTTTTTAGAAATGGTAAAATGATTAAAAATCTCTAGTTTGAGAAATAAAACTTATATTCACCTTGTAATGGACTGTGAGGTAAACCAAGGTTTGCTTTGAGAGGTATCTCCCAAGGATTTAAAACTTTGACATTAAAAATGGGAAGGAGCTTTTGACTCACTATTAAGTAAGATCATTCTAGCAATGATAACTAACCAAAGCAAGTAGAAGGGTTTGGGATGTAGAGCTTCACTGGTGTTTAAGAATATGTCTGGGGACTGTGCTGAGACTTCAAGCGGCATCAGTAGCTCAACTTGTTTAGAGGACAGTCTATTAAAAACATGGAGCATGTTCTTTCTGAAGATAAGAAGATTTATGAGAGTAAGAGTTCACTCAATTTCTTAAAATTACCCAAACTCATTTTATTCCATCTCCCTTTCACTTAGTGATGTTTGATATTATACTTCCAAATGATATAGTTTAATTTGCCATAAAAATTACTCCAAATGGTAATGTGTTGTCTTCAGAAGCAGAAGATATGGAAATTCAAGGAGATATCTGCAGTGTTTTTAACAAATCTGTGAGTTGAATAAATTTTGAAATCATTAAAAATAAAGTGAGAAAAATTCCTCCTCTCACAGGATTTATCATTACAGACGGGAACATCTGGCATTTGGAATACAGATTTTAAAATAAAATTCATGAAATTTTACAATATTATTCACAATGTAAAAGCAGATTTCTCAAATTAGTTATTCTTGGTTTGCTTTTCAAACATGTATTTTATATGACCAAAGCATTTTATATTATGTAACATTAAAAATACGCTAATAAGTGAATTATATTGTGTGCCTATAAAGAAAATTAAAAGTGGGGCTCCTGGGTGGCTCAGTTGTTAAGCATCTGCCTTCGGCTCAGGTCATGATCCCAGGGTCCTGGGATCAAGCCCCGCATCGGGCTCCTTGCTCAGCAGGAAGCCTGCTTCTCCCGCTACCATTCCCTCTGCTTGTGTTCCCTCTCTCGCAGTGTTTCTCTTTGTCAAATAAATAAAACCTTTAAGAAAAAAAAAAAAGAAAATTAAAAGTAACTTCATGGTATGAGGAAATTGGGAAAATGAAAATAGGCATCATATTCAAAGGAGAGAAATATAATAAAACTCAAAATATGTATCATATTCTAAGGAGAAAATGCAATAAATAGCCTCACCCGATAAAATCTTATTTTTCTCTTTCTCAGATAAGCAGCTGTGTGGTTGTCACAGAACTGTGTTGTTTAAAAAATAAAACGCATAATTAGTGGTCATTAAGACACTAAGGTTATTTGCTTCCTATGACAGTCTCCTCCATTCCCCATCCAAAGGAATTCTTGACAAATAGCAAGAACAGAAACACTCTATTTTGAGGGCCATGAAAGACTGTGTCCGATCATAATTTAAGTGGATTTACTTCAGAGTTCTTAATTACAGGTCACTTCCGTGGTGTGACAGATGGTAGAATGGTAAAGTGGCTAACAAGACACAAAGACAGGTGGCCAAGCTGCTGAGGGAATTTCTTCAAAAATAATGTCAGTCTGGATATTTTGGTGACATTGAGACTCCGGGGTCGAGGGGAGTGAGGGGGTTCGAGATCATGGGTGGAGTCAGTGTGGATCTTAAACCATTTAAGAATGATAATTGCTTTAAGTGCAGCTATCAACTCTGTTACTTATCACCTTGAAAGAACATGTTAAAAATACTTTGAGCTGTCTTTTGAAAACAAAAGAATATTCCTCATGGCCTTTAAAAGTTTCTTTAAGAATAGACAACTTAAATTTTATGGCGAGTGAACCAAAAATAAACACATAAAACAAAGTATTTGGAGAAACCAATTTGTATTAGCCAGAAAGTTTTGAAACACATTCACAAATACCAACATATTGGTAAAATTTACTTTTTTTTATTTTTCATTTTTTAAAGATTTTATTTGTTTATTTGACGGAGAGAGGGAACACAAGCAGAGGTCGTGGGAGAGGGAGAAGCAGGCTTCCCACTAAGTGGGCAGCCTGATGCAGGGCTTGATCTCAGGACCCTACTAGGACCTGAGATCCTGAGCTGAAGGCAGACAGTCTACCCAGGCACCCTGGTAAAGTTTATGTAGAAAGGCATCTCACACTTTCTTTTAAATCCACCTCTGTGGGTGTGACTATGCTCAGAGATGAAAGGAGGAGGACACAGCCCAGATGTCTTGCTAGCATTGCTCAGAAAGACCCAAGTCCCCTGTGTGAACTGGCTATAGCTCATTTCAAAGGGCAAGAACCGGGTGAAAACCTTCTGGGATCAAAGGCAGTGCCAGCACCAAGAGCAAAAAAAAAAAAAAAAAAAAAAAAAAACCCACACACAACAAAACACTCCTATTGGGATTATTCAATAAATATTTACATGAATCTCCAATTTTTTCTTATTTGCTGCAGTGGATTAAATAGAGCTCCATGCACTAATCATGTCTAAAACTTTGAAAACAAATCATTGGCTGGCATGATTTAGGAACTATGTAATGCTCCAAATTCCACCAGATACTTCAGCACACCAATACTACATAAATGCAAACTTGGAGACCATACAGCGATTTGGTGCTTTAGAAATAAGGATCTAGACTCTTGGACAAGTCCACTTTTATTTAAAACTGTGACTCTCCTTTCAAAGCAAGCAGTAATATTGCTTTGGAACAATAACAACAATAATAACAAAATGTGTTTGTAAGTTTATAACCAAAGTACTCGAGAATGATTTGGCTATCGAATTACTAAAGGTGATGTGATCAGGCATAGAGATGTAAGCAAATTAGATGGACCAAATAAATAATTTTACAAGGATATGAAAAAAAAATCTCTATTTTCTACTCTAGACATACATTAAATTAATTTTGAAACAATGGCATTATTGTATTTTCATTTTTGAGTAATACTCACTTAAGAAAAACACTGCTAAAAAGATGGGAAAAACTTTTCCTTTGTTTATTTAGGAAGAAACATTGTCTATCCCTCAGATTTTATTGCTAACACCTTCTATATAGGATATTTAAGGACTTAGTAAGAACCAATCAAAGAAAAAAAAAACAACACTACCTTGGCAAACTACAGTGCAAGTGATCTTTTAAAATAAAATATAATAATCATTTATTTAACATTTGAATTTAAAATAATGCAAATTCCATTGAATGTATTAGAATATGGCTTACTTGAAACAGCATTCTAACATTATCATCTTGGGAAAGCTCAAGAAAGTAAGAGAGATTCATATATTAATTTTGCATGTATCTCACAATTTCTATTTTATTAAGATATTATAAAACTTCTAATAAATTAAAAGTAATAGAAATGCAGAACTTTTGAAAGAGAATTACTAATCACTCCTCGAAATTATAATAGATTATATTTCCTTATTAGTTTATTAGTCTACTTAGAAAATCTCTATTACAGAAAAATGTCTTATAAAGCAATAGAAAGAACAAACTAAATATAATTGTTATTGTAGCCTAGGATAGACATTCAGCCAGTCGGATTGGCCTGTGTTTCTCTGATAGCTGTTAAATATTATGAATATCTCTGCTGAATTTGGATGTTACTGTGAAATGGTAGAGATATTCTACCATTTGTATTTTTTCATTTGTATTTTTTTTTAATTTTTATGTATTTACTTGAGAGAGAAAGCACAAGTAGAAGGAAGGGCAGAGGGAGAGAGAGAAGCAGACTCCCCACTTAGCAGGGAGCCCAACTCTGGGCTGGATCCCAGGACCCCAGGATCATGACCTGAGGCAAAGGCAGATGTTTAACCAACTGAGCCACCCAGGTGCCCCTTCATCTGTATTTTATGTTGAATTCCAGGGTGTAGTTTTCCATCTCCTGCTAATATGAGAAGATAGGTACCAGGACTGTGAATGGCTTTTTACTGTAATGATCTAAGGGCACAATTCTCTTTACCACATAAGGAGAATACACTTAAGCTAAAACGAATTTACTCATAAAGAAATTTCATGTTTTATGTGATAGAAGCCACAGAGTTGTCCCAGGTCTATAGGAAGGCATGAGTAAGAATATTGTATTTTGGGGCGCCCGGGTGGCTCAGTGGGTTAAAGCCTCTGCCTTCGGCTCAGGCATGATCTCAGGGTTCTGGGATCGAGTCCCGCATTGGGCTCTCTGCTCAACGGGGAGCCTGCTTTCCCTTCTCTCTTTTTCTGCCTCTCTGCCTACTTGTAATCTCTCTCTCTGTCAAATAAATAAATAAAATCTTAAAAAAAAAAAAAAAAGAATATTGTATTTTGAAGTTAAAATAGGAAAGCAACACTTTCTTCTAGTTGGAGAGTTTTTTCTCCTCTATCCAGAGAAAAGCTCCAGTGCAGCAGAGGTCACCAGGGTTTTCTTCAATAAGTAGTTTATGTGTACCCCAAAACTTGGGGAAATATTTGGTTGAGATATCATAATTGTAAATCACCACCGATGGCAAAACAATTTACAAAATTTTCAGAGTGTTTATCTTCTTTTACCCTTAACAATTCAGTAACATCCCTTCGTGGCATAGATGGTCAGTTGATTTCCCAGCAAAAATGTTTGCAGACAGATATATCCACATTTCTTTGATAAACTGAGTTAAATTACGTTGATCTTTATTTTATTTTTTTTAAAAGATTTTATTTATTTATTTGACAGAGAGAGAGAGATAACAAGTAGGCGAAGAGGCAGGCAGAGGGGGGAAACAGGCTCCCTGCTGAGCAGAGAGCCCAAAGTGGGGCTCAATCCCAGGACCCTGAGATCATGACCTGAGCCGAAGGCAGAGGCTTAACCCACTTAGCCACCCAGGTGCCCTAGATTATGTTGATTTTTAAATAATAAGGAATATCAGGTATTACAGGCTGAATTATATTCCCTCAAAAAAGATGTTGAAGTCCTAATCCAAGTACTTCTCAGAATGTGATTTTATTTTGATATAGGGTTGTTAGGTGTAGTTGACTAAACTGAGTTTAGAATGAAATAAATTTGCCCCTTAATCTAAAATGGCTAGTGTTTTATAAGAAGACGGCCATGTGAAGAAAGAGAAACACTGGGAATATGTCCTGTGGTAATGGATTCAGAGACTAATGTTACAAAGTTACAAAACCAAGGAATAACAAAGGTTACAGGCAAACCACCGGAAGCTAGAAGAGGCAAAGGAGAAGTCCGGACACATTTCAGAGGGAGTGCGGCCCTCCTAATACCATGATTCCAGGTGGCTAGCCTCCAAAACTGTGAGACAATACATTTATGTTTTTTAAGCCACTATTGTTTGTAGTATATTATTATAGCAGGCCTAGGAAACTAATATTTCTGGCTAAGAAAATGTTCACTTAATTAAAAGCAATGTTAAGGTATCATTTTTTATGCTACTTATATTAGAAGAATTGCTATCTGTATTGGTCCCTATTCCATAATAATAAAAGTACATACGTGGAATATAGGATATATCTTTCTTTTTCTATTATGTTTGTATGTTGAATTCGTCTTTAAAATGCCTGAATTTATGTTCTTATATGAAAAGATCACAGGAACAAACACAAAGTGCCCCCTTCATTAAAATGTTTCAAATCATGACACACTTTGTGAAGAAGCCATTTCTCTAATTCTTAGATTGATGTGAAGAACAGGTCAATTAAATAGTTAGATCTGAAATGGTCTACTTATAAAGTATTTCCATTAACAAAAACAATAATAGTTCAATGTAGTTTATTCCTTTATTTTTCTATAAAACTGCTTATTACCAGGGCACCTGGGTGGCTTAGTTTGTTAAGGGTCTGCCTTCAGCTCAGGCCATGATTCCTGTGTCCTAAGATCCAGCTCTGTGTCAGGCTCTCTGCTCACTGGGGAGCCTGGTTTTCCCTCTCCCCATTCCCTGCTCATGCTCTCTGTATCTCTTTCTCTCAAATAAATAAATAAAATCTTAAAAAAAAAAAATGCTTGTTACCTAGTAGGCCCTTAATTTAATGTTTGTTGGATATATAATTGAATTAAAATATGAATGTAGGTGAAACAAAAAATAAGAAGTAGTAATGGAATTGTGTTCAACATCTGATTGCTTTCATAAAATACAGAAAGACAATAACTCAGGTAGAGGCATCATCTGTTTTTTAGGTAATAGAATAGAGATGGAAATGTAAAGAAGACCTTATTCTATTAATCCTATTTGCCTCTAATTCTATCATTGTAGTTATATGTTTGGAGAGGGAAAACTTGATCATCTTCAAATTATTCTAGGGGTGCTTGCCTGGCTCAGTTAGTAAAGCATGTGACTCTTGATCTTGGGGTTATAAGTTCAAGGATCATGTTGGGTGTAGAGGTTATTTAAAAATCTTAAAAATATAATGGAAAATGAATATCCCCAAACAAATTGTTCTAGTATTTTTATGTCAAGAATGCTCGTGGTTAGAAGATACCAATTACTAAATCATTAATAGCATTATCCTTTGTTTGGTAATGAAAGAAAATTTACCTCTAGATTTGACTCACAAGCCTGATTACAAAATAATTTGCCCACAAAGTGCTAAAGCAGTGCCTCATACTGGAATGATCCTGTTAATTTGGGTTATACAGGTATGGAGCTCCGGAAATCTATATATATTTAGGTTCTTTTGATGACATATCAGTTGTTGGGTGTATAGGCTCTGTAGACATTGAAAGATTTCCAATTTATAGTTAGGCAACTAAAATGATTTCAGGCAAGTTTTGAGGGAACTATGATTGTTAGAACTCATTGATCTTTGTTTCATTAGGAAGCTTATCCAAAAATTTTGTTTTTGCTTATCCAAAATTTTGAGTTATAAGATTGCATATTTTATGAACATTTTCTGAAATCATTTCTCTGACATTCAAGGAAATTGATATGATTTTTCTTTTTTTGCTTCAGTCAAAACTATATTTAGATTTGCTAGGAGACAAAAGAACTTAAAAGATTGGAGAAGATGTATATGTATACAATAATTAAAGCTTTTAATAATTGAAACTCTTTACTATGATATTCTAAGAAAAAAATTAATTTTTTTCACACCTTTAAGTCCAGGAAACCCAATAAAATGAAAAGATATTGATCTTTGTTTTTTTGAAGTTTCAGTTAGATTAATCTGTCACCCTTGATGGAGTGCTATCACTAAGGTAGGTGAAAGCTCTTCCATTGCCAAGCTTAGGATGCCATTTTGTGTTAGCAGTCTAAGACATACTCTTTCATGTCTCTCAAACTACAATTTTGATCTTTATTCTGCTTCTAATTATATTTAAACTTTAAGCTATTTTTTCACAGGGCGCCCGGATTGCTCAGTCAGTTAAGTGTCTGCCTTCGGCTCAGGTCATGATCCCGGGGTCCTGGGACTGAGCCCCATATCGGGCTCCCTGCTCAGCGGGAAACCTGCTTCTCCCTCTCCCTCTGCCTGCCTTTCTCCCTGCTCTTGGTCTCTCTGCCTCTGTCAAAAAAAATAAATAAAATCTTTAAAAAAAAAGACATTTTTCAGTTTCTAACCAGCCGAATTTTCTCCTTCTTGCTTTTGAATATAAGTATATATTTTATACTTTTATTATTTCTTAATATCATTTCATAAGTGTATTGGTTTTGATGCACGAAGAAGAGATGATATGTACTCAGCTCAGCATTTGAAACTAGTAATCTTCTGAACGATTTAATTCCAGCATTTGATAAAAGCCATGAACTTTGCCTGGACAGGAATCAATACATATGTATTAAAACCAATTTTAAGCTACTTCCTGACCCTGTCATTTCAGAAACATCATGTCTCTAGCTCCATCTCTTGGTCTTTCAAGATACACTCCAAGCTGACCCAGCGGAGGTGTGTTTCAAAGTGCAAAATGATGTACTTGAATGTCATATAGCACTTAATGTCCATAGATTTAATCATAGGCTACCAAAAGAAAAGTTACTGATTATGAAGAGTTTATTCTTTTTATAGCTAATTGACTTACTTATTGACATAAATGCTTTTTGGAGAATCATGACTTTTTATGCCCAATTTGAAACAAATATATTTTGTATTTTTGAATGAAGACAAAATAATTTCTGCAGCTAATGAAGTAAGATCAGTTGTCTTAAAACACATCTAACACAGAGGATGTACAACTGACCGAGTTTTAAGAAGGTGATTTGCTATCATGTTAAAATACATTTGTAGGTCAACTTTGAACAGTAGCTTATCCCCTTGGGTTACTGGAATCTTAAATGTTTACTCATGAAAACTCTCGACAAATTGGGAAGCAGAGAAGCGCCTTGCTCTTAAACACTTTTCACATCTATTATCTTTCCTTCTATGTGAGACTAGTCAAGTTATCAAGCACAGATATAAACAGACTTTCTTTTATATAATGATTTCTATGGTCCTAAAAATAGCAAACCTCCCTGCTTGCCAGTATGTGAGGAGGCAACTACAGTTTCCTTTTAGAATCACAGTGTCAAAATTAATATTAACTGGACTTGAGTTTCTTTTAAAGACATAGAACAAGGAACCACTGATCTCTGTTATGGGGAAATTGACACAAACATTCTGGATGTGTATGTAATTCATAAATCAGAAAATAAGCTGCTTCAGAATGTTCCCAGGTATGAATTGATACTGAGATTTGTTCCTGCACCATGATGCACTTGGGTGGTTAGTAAGTAGTGTGGCCGTATAATTTGTTACCTAAACCTGCACATTTTGGAGTGAATGGGGACATTATTAATTGTGCAAGAAAATAACCATAACAGAAATGTCCTGGGCAAGGCAGAATGTGTGGTCACCCAATTTGTGATTTCATGAATGCTGCCAGTAGTAAGAAGGCTTTGATGAGTTTTGTGTTGCAACAGACAGAGCCATAAAGTCTTGAAGAAATACACCTCAGATCAAGAGTTTCAGGTCAAAGTTATTTTTCACAATTTGATTTTCCACAGGTACAGTTGTAGGATCTATTCAATACAGATTAATTTGGACAAAGTTGGCTGCTCAGAATATCCATAACCAAATGCTACTCCTTAATTTCTTTTTGGCTCTATTTGATTTGATCCAATAGCATAAAAAATATGTGTGTGTGTGTATGTGTGTGTGTGTGTGAGTGTGCACGTTCGCACATGTGTATGTCAATTATTAGATACATAGATAATAATGCAGAGATTATCTTGTTTTGAGGCTACTTGCTAATAAGAAAATAAAATCTCAGACCTGGCTCACCTTAATTCTATCATCCATTAATTTAAGCAATGGATCTATATGGTAAACACATTTAAAAATTGCTTTATAGATACTTTGTTGTGGTGCCATAATAATTGGGATGTTTTGATAGAAAATTAATATTGTTACAAATATGTTATTAAATAATATAAAAATAAAAATGAATATCAATTTGCTATATTTGATTTTATCATATTATTTATATTTAAGCAAGTGACAATGTGTTATGAGTATTTTTCCAGATGTTACACGTATGTACAAATTCTAGTACATACTAAACATAAATTAGAGATGAATCTATCTTTTTATCATCTATTGCAAAAGCTTTTTTTTAAAGCCTCACTTGAGAATTTGGTTAAAATACTATGACATTATATATAGACTACTTATGAATTATGAGGCCAGGAGGCTCATTTTTTTTAAAGATTTTATTTATTTATTTGACAGAGTAAGAGAGATCACAAGTATGTAGAGAGGCAGACAGAAAGAGAGGTGGAAGCAGGCTCCCTGCTGAGCAGAGAGCCTGATGCGGGGCTCAATCCCAGGACCCTGAGATCATGACCTGAGCCAAAGGCAGAGGCTTGAACCCATTGAGCCATCCAGGTGCCCCTCATTCATAAATATAATTGAAATTTAACATTGCTTTTAGTCTAAAGCGATTATAATTTAATAGGCTTGCTGTCTGGAAAAGAACCCACTGAAAAGTATCTTTACCTTCTTTTATAGTGTAATAATTATCTTTTCTGTTCAGAACACATTTAGTAAGGTGGAGAGCCAATGTAACAGTTACTGTTTTTATTCAGTAATTGTATGTGTGCATTATAATATATATGATATATTATACATATGTTAAATATAATATTCTTTATATTACAATTTTAAAAACTATATATGGAACATATTTATATTTTATAGCTCAACATAGTTCATAGTTTTCTCATTCTGTAAATGTGCAATGAAATACTGAGATGAAATCAATTACTATCAGATGCAGATTAATCAACACCCAAAGTAAATGTATTTACTTTGTAAATTAAATGGGTATTTTGAAATATAAATTTGTATTAAAGTTACTTAACCAAATTTTTAATTTTTTATCTTCATTATTTTAACAGGAAGCTCAGCTTATGTATAATGCCTTCACAGCTTAGGTATTTTAAAATTTAATTATGCATTTTCCCTTTTCACAACCTGTATTATGGTCTAATTAACTTTGTTTAGAAAAGCTATAATCATTTAATAAATGCCAATGGTTTTAGTTTATCCTTTGCATAGGTAGGTTAATTAAAGAAATGATTGCTCTTTTCTTTCTGTTTTCTTTTCTACAATGTGAAAAATGCATCCTGATACAAGGTGCAAAATTAGAATAAGATAGATTACAGGCTGAGATGGATTGTAAATCAACTTCTGTACTGTGAATATTTTATAGCAGACATTTGCAAACTAAAAAATCTGACATTTATATAGCAATGCATGCATAATTTTCCTCTTATATGTCATTTCCCTGAGATGAAAGTAATTTTAAAATGCAAGGTCAAAGAAATGATTACCCCTAACAAATAATAATAGAACTTAAGGACAAATACCAGGAAGCAATTTGGCATTTTCCTATTCTATGGAGCATTTAATATCTAATGTACACTTTCAGATAAGAGTAGGAATGGTGAGGTAGGAAATCCTTGCTGTAATATGGAGATAACTTCAAGGTAGATAAATTGTTCCATTGATTTAATGGCTGTTATTGTTCCCTGGCCAAAACACTGTTGGAGCTGTTCTTGTGGGACCAGAGTATCTCCTATATCTGATAAATGGTATGACCAGGACAACCTCAGTCTCAGCAGGAAAGACGCTGAACAAATTGTCAGCATGATTTACATACAAGTTGTCAACAGCATCTGGGTTGCTCTGTGAAAGAATGATGGGTAACAGATGTTCTGGGAAATGCTACCATCTGCCCTTTCTCAAAATACATCCCCTGTGAAACAATGCATTTGAATGGATGCCACAGAGATACCTTTCTTCTGAAGAACTTAACCATTCTCAATATTTCAATGTTACTTGTGGCCGTCACAAAAGCAAATGGTCTTGAGTGTAAATGCAATCAGAGTAAGTAAGCAGACAGGTCCTTGAAAAGGTCTTTAAGTTTAGTCACACAGTTCGGATAAGTAATGGTTGTTGACTCTCTAGTGGGTATACCAGAAAATTTCCAGCAGAAGGTCAGGAACTCCTTTTGTGCATATCTATAAAGTGGTGTCACACTAGTGTATTATTTAGTTAGTGGTTTGTTTAAATTCTTCAGTAATCTCATGCTATTTTAAAGCCGTTTGCTTTATAATTACAATTATGGGAATATAAAAATATAAAAATATATAATTCAATCATTTGATGCCTGCACTCACTTGTTCTAGAGATATAAATACTCTCAGCAATGTATCAGTGTGTTAAAGGGTAAGTGTGGAATGGTTGATAAGTATTAGCAATAGTAACAGGTCAAAGCTCTCAAGAGTGAAAAATATTTAGCCGCTTTCTTTTGCTTTCTCTCCCCAGTATGAATTATTTATTTAAGCAAAGAGTTTCTACCCTCTGTTGAGATGGTGATAAGATTTGTGCTTGCTGGACCCGGAATCTTATATACAGTGAAAAATTCAAAATTTAACCATATTTAAAAGATCTACCAAACAGTTTTATGTACTAAATTATTAACAAAATGTTATTCCTAAGCATACAATTACTACAAAAAAAGAATTCACACAGTTTTCTTTCCTTTGTGGATTTAATTCATATTTCAAATTTTAATGTATAAATTCCTTATGCATGTAATGATAACACATTATAAAATTATAGAGGTTAACATTGACAGGCGTTTAATTACATATATGAGCATAGTGATAAAGACTTTGCTTAATTTTTATGCCTGATGAATGTAGAATTGTTTAAAGATAATCTTGAGG
Organism: Procyon lotor; assembly: GCA_028646535.1. NCBI lineage: Eukaryota > Metazoa > Chordata > Mammalia > Carnivora > Procyonidae > Procyon > Procyon lotor. The sequence continues at coordinate 12,292 of JAQQSY010002594.1, forward strand.
AATTTTAAGAACCAAATATCTTTCAAATGATATTTGATAATTTATGTATGTCATACATTTTATTACACTTAAATGTATCCAATTTCTACCATACGTTTATTAAAGATGACAATTTTATGGCAACCAGAATATAAAATTAATGAAAATAATTTAATCTTAATAGACATTCAGAATAAGAAGAAATACAGATATTTTGGGGTTGAATATAAATTGTGAGAAGGCTAAGCTAGCCTAGGGATGAAATCATCTACCCTCAGATTATACAGGACCTTAATATGGCAGTCAAAGTTCTGAATTAAGAAAGAATTAAATGCACACTTAAACACACACACTCCCTCCCTCTCTCTCTCTCAGAAGAACAATACCCAGCTCGTTTGTGGAAACATACATTTAAACCCCTAAAATCTAGCCCTAGCCCAGATTCCATGTTGGAATTCCAAAAAGAATATTTTATCTTCTTAACTTTTATCTTTTAATCTCATTGTATCTTTTTGTTGCAATCACCTTTGACAAAATCAGAGTTGGATTTACCAAATTGAATCCTGGCAGATTAAAAGGAAGGGGTTAAGTCTGTGGTTCTCTCCTTTTAGCTAAGGCTTTAGGAGAATATAAAACACCAGAGAATTACTGATTAATTTATGTTCTCATAATTTCCTCCAATTCAGTTCAGCAAACACTTATTGAGGAAGTAACGAGTAGTGTTGTGTGTTGAAGAGGACACCAGTACGACGATGCAATTGTTCACAGACGGTGGGGTAGTGAGACAAAACTTACACAGAAATCCATTGTGGGTGACTTAAAAATTAATATTAGATGAGCTAATGTGTCAATTTAACTTTTGTTTATAGTTTGTTGTTGTCTGTGCTTATCAACAACTGAGTTAAGAGAGTATGACCATTTGCCTGTGAAAAACAACAGGCAAATATTTCACAATATTGTGAAAAACAAATAAATGGGGGCACCTGGGTGGCTCAGTGGGTTAAGCTTCTGCCTTTGGCTCAGGTCATGATCTCGGGGTCCTGAGATTGAGCTCCGCACTGGGCTCTCTGCTCAGCAGGGAGCCTGCTTCCCCCCCGCCCCCGCCTGCCTCTCTGCCTGCTTGCGATCACTCTCTCTGTCAAATAAATAATAAAAAAAAATCTTAAAAAAAAAAAGAAAAATAAGTGTGGCTAACTAGCCCATTTTTTCTTAGCCCTAAAACAAAAATAGACCTATTTATAAGGATAAAATGTATCATGAAAACTATATATCCATGTCAAAAAGGCATATAAAGAAAGAATAGTG
>JAQQSY010002595.1:0-13574 GCA_028646535.1 Procyon lotor
AAATACCCAGTAGTGCGATTGCTGGATCGTAGGGTAGCTCTATTTTCAACTTTTTGAGGAACCTCCATACTGTTCTCCAGAGTGGCTGTACCAGCTTGCATTCCCACCAACAGTGTAGGAGGGTTCCCCTTTCTCCGCATCCTCGCCAACATCTGTCATTTCCTGTCTTGTTCATTTTAGCCATTCTGACTGGTGTGAGTTGGTATCTCACTGTGGTTTTGATCTGTATTTCTCTGATGCCGAGTGATGGTGAGCACTTTTTCATGTGTCTGTTGGCCATTTGGATGTCCTCTTTGCAGAAATGTCTGTTCATATCTTCTGCCCATTTCTTGATTGGATTATTTGTTCTTTGGGTGGGAATGATCCCAATCTTTTGGTACTTATTGAGACCTGACTTGTGTCCCAGAATGTGATCTATTCTGGAAAATGTTCTATGTGCACTAGAGAAAAATGTATATTCTGTTGCTTTGGGATGGAATGTTCTAAATATATCTGTGATGTCCATCTGGTCCAGTGTGTCATTTAAAGCCTGTATTTCCTTGTTGTTCTTTTGCTTAGATGATCTGTCCATTTCAGTGAGGGGGGTGTTAAAGTCCCCTACTATTATTGTATTATTGTTGATGTGTTTCATTGATTTTGATACTTGTTGGTTTATATAATTGGCTGCTTCCATGTTAGGGGCATAGGTATTTAAAATTGGTAGATCATCTTATTGGATAGACCCTTTAAGTATGATATAGTATCCCTCCTCATCTCTTACTATGGTCTTTGGCTTAAAATCTAATTTATCTGATATAAGGATTGCCACCCCCAGCTTTCTTTTGATGTCCATTAGCATGGCAAATGGTTTTCCACCCCCTTACTTTAAATCTGGAGGTGTCTTTGGGTCTAAAATGAGTTTCTTTTAGACACATATCAATGGGTCTTATTTTTCTATCCATTCTAATACCCTATGTCTTTTGATGGGGACATTTAGCCTATTTACATTCAGGGGAACTATTGAAAGATATGAATGTAGTGCCATTGTATTGCTTGTTAGGTGACTGTTACTATATATTGTCTCTGTTCTTTTCTGGTCTGTTACTTTTAAGCTCTCTCTTTGCTTAGAGGACCACTTCCAATATTTCCTGTAGGGCTGGTTTGGTGTTTGCAAATTCTTTTAGTTTTTGTTTGTCCTGGAAGCTTTTTATCTCTCCCCTATTTTCAATGACAGACTAGCTGGATATAGTATTCTTGGCTGTGTATTTTTCTCGTTTAGTGCTCTGAATATATCATGCCAGTCCTTTCTGGCCTGCCAGGTCTCTGTGGATAGGTCTTCTGCCAATCTAATACTTCCACCATTGTATACTACAGATCTCTTGTCCTGAGCTGCTTTCAGGATTTTCTCTTCGTCAGTGAGACTTCTAAGGTTTACTGTTAGATGATGGGGTATAGACCTATTTTTATTGATTTTGAAGGGGTTTTCTATGCCTCCTGGATTTTGATGCTTGCTCCCTTTGCCAAATTAGGGAAATTATTTGGTATAATTTGGTACAATATACCTTCTGTCCCTTTCTCTCTTCTTCTTCTGGGATCCCAATTATTCTAATATTGTTTCATCTTATGGTATCACTTATCTCTCAAATTCTCCCCTCATGGTCCAGTAGCTGTTTGTCTCTCTTTTTCTCAACTTCTTTATTCTCTGTCATTTGGTCTTATACATCACTAATTCTCTTTTCTGCCTCACTTATCTTGGCAGTAAGAGCCTTCATTTTTGATTGCACATCATTAATAGCTTTTTTGATTTCAACTTGGTTAGATTTTAGTTCTTTTATTACTCCAGAAAAGGATTTTATTTCACTAGAAAGGGATTCTCTAATATCTTCCATGCTTTTTTCAAGCCCAGCTAGTACCTTGATAATTGTCATTCTGAACTCTAGTCCTGACATAATAATGTATTGATTAGGTCCCTAGCCATTGGTACTGCCTCTTGTTCTCTCTCTCTCTCTCTCTTTTTTTTTTTTTTTTTTTTGTGGTGAGTTTTTCCTCCTGTCATTTTATCCAGATAAGAATAGATGAAAAGGGTAGCAATTATCCCAGAAAGATATACACTAACCAAGTCAGAAGAATGCAGGGGGAGAATTCCTGCATTCTCCCCCCTGCAGGGGGGGGAGAGAAGAAAAGGGGGAAAAAAGGAAAAAAATAGTATATATTACACTGGTGAATAGAATAGAGCCACATACTTGATTTTGGGTGTAGAGAAAACTACCTCCCCCCAATTTTTTTTAAAAGAATTTATTTATTTATTTGACAGAGAAGAGAGAGGTCACAAGTAGGCAGAGAGGCAGGCAGAGAGAGGGGGAAGCAGGCTCCCTGCTGAGCAGAGCGCCCAATGCGGGGCTCGATCCCAGGACCCTGAGATTATGACCTGAGCTGAATGCAGAGGCTTTAACCCACTGAGCCACCCAGGTGCCCCTACCTCCCAGAATTTTTAAGAAAGATAAACTTATGTATATAAAATAATAAGGGTAAACATGATGAAGGGATGGAATATAACCGTAAAGATGAAAATTAAAAAATATTCTAAAAAAAAAAAAATTAAGAAGAAGTTGGTTGAAAATAGAAAGGAAGAACAAGAGTAAAGAATGTGATCAAGTTGAAGACTAGAACAAAGCCATGAGCTAGATTTACGATTTATTTTGATCTATTAGAAGAAATTGTATCCCAAAATTTTAAAGCAAAAAGAAATCCTATATTTATACAAAAAATAAGGTTAAGTACAATGAATGGATGAAATATGACAATAACCGTGAAAATTAAACAAGATTTTTAGAAAGGTATTGAAAAGATAAAATAGTTAAAAAGCGTTAAAATAGGAAAGAGGAAAAAAATTTAAAAATAGAATAAGAAAAGTATAAAATTAAAAAATTTAACTTTGAAAGACTAAAGGATCATGTGAAAAAAACTATGAATTCTATGCGTTACTTTGCCTTTCCTCTGGTGTTTCTTAGGTCTCATTGATCAGTGAACTTGGTCTTGGCTGGATGTTCTTGCTGATGTTCTTTGGGGGGGCCTGTTGCAGTGATTCTCAAATATCTTTGCCCGAGGCAGAATTGCACTGCCCTTGCAGAGGCCAGGCTAAGTAATCTGCCTGGTTTTGGTCTCAAGAGCTTTTGTTCCCTGAATGCTTTCTGTACAGCTTTGGAAGAGGAGAATGGAGATGGTGGCCTCCCAATCTCCAGCTGCATTGGAGCCGAGAGCCCAGGGCCCCACTCCTCGATGCACCCTCAGAGAAAAGCAGTCAGTCACTTCCGTCTTCCTGGTCTCCTCGCGCTCCAAGCTCACACAGCCTGTGACTGAGCATTTCTGTCTCTGGTGCACGGCCCCATTTGGAGTCTCCAAACCCAGCTGATTCCTGCAGCATGCTCCTGGGCTGCTCCTCCGGGAGGGGGAAGGTGAGTCTCCCCGGTTCTGCTGCTCGTTGGGTCCCTGCTCAAAGAGCAGTGGCCTGACTGTGCCTTGGATCACAGTTTAAGGTAACCCCAAGCTGAGAGCCCACTGCTGGGCTCCCATCTTTGCATCCAGTTTCCCCACTTTGATGCCTGGGAGCTCTGCCACATTCAGACACCCTTGGTCTTTTTGTGATCCCCTGAGTCCTGGGACCACACTTTCCCTGCAAGGGCTCTACCTCCCACTTAGCCTCTGGAGCGACATCCCTCAGTGGAGCAGACTTATAAAAGTTCCAGTTTTGTGCTCCACTGTTCTCTCACTTGCCCAGAGCCAGCCCCTCCCCCCACTGTCTATCTTCCCGAATGTTGCCTTGGATTCACTTCTCCGCATGTCCTACCTTCTGGAAAGTGGTCGATTTTCTGTTCCTAGAATTGGTGCTCTTCTACTCTCTCTCCTGTTGACTTTGTAGCAGTTCAGAATGGTTTCATAACTATGTAGCTGAACTCCTGGGACCTGATAATATTTAAGTCTCCTACTCCTCCGCCATCTTGCTCTTCCCCCCACATCTTGAAATACTCGTATTTTTTCTTCCAATGCAAACTGCACGTTTTGTCACACCATGAACAATGGTGTATGAAGGTCCCAAGTAAAATGAAGAAGACAAACTATAACATTAAAATCCCTTAGAGAGGAAGGATGTAGCATTATAACTGTGAGGATTCACCAGAAGTCCTCATTTTATTATGATAGACACTAAAGCAGCAACATGGTAAGTCATTGCATCTGAGGTTGTAGCCATGCATCCTGAGGACACTGCTTTGAATCTTTGTTTGTTTCTGGAATATTGCTTTATTCAGTTCTGGATGTTGTAGACAAATTTAACATCCTTTGTGGCATCCATGTCATATGGCAAATGGGACCAATAGACAACCTCAAGAAGACATTATTTTTTTTTTCAAGAAGACATTATTGGGACACAAATATGCTCAACCTCAAGACTAAACCTTCTGAATATGATGTATAAAGGACCACTGCTAAGCAGCAACATCAGAAATAACACCATGGATTTTAGCAGGTAGTGGCTTCCAAGTATCCAGAGTTTATGTTTGCCTTCAAAAACAGCATATACAGAATGAGTAAACCACCAGTGAAATGGGAGAGTTGGCTTTCTTGCAAAAGCAATGTGCAAGTAAAAAAAAGTTGTTTGTGAAAAAAGTTGCACAAACAACCAGAATTGCATGAAGAGTCCCCAGCATTGGAACTAATGTACCCTGAGTTCTATTTCAAAGTCCTGTTATTTTATAATTTAGATATCATGAAAAATAAAGTTACAGAAGCTAGGTTTATTATCAAGACATTGGACATATGCTAATTTGTGTAAAGTATCACTGAGGTGCACAAAGGTGAGGAAAGGCTAATTCTTACTATTCCAACACCCTCAAATAAAACAATAAAAAGAGGAAAATTTGGGTGCATCTTGAAGGAATTTGAGCAGAGCTGATTTGATGTATATGCTACTTTCTTTACCCAACTACCTGTGAGACTAAGTCCTATGCCAGACAGCTCAAAGCATGGGCATGCCACTCTCCAGTGGTGACATAGAGTGTTACAGTCTACGTCAGCAATGGAGAGTAAAATCTTCTGTTGTTCTTGAAACGCAAACAGCCAAGTGTGACCTTTCCCTGAATTTCTGTATTTGTTGTATGCCCAAACTATTGTTTGGAAGATGACAGCAGTGGTTACTGTGTCAGTGCAGAGTTTGATGATTCCCATGACAATTGGTACTCACTGGAGAACCACTTACTGAGTTTGACAGATTTGGTTTTGCTTGCACTGGGTTCTTCTGTGCTTAAGCAGAAATATCCTGAAAAGTTTTACTTGGTTTACTGGAATACCAAATTTATGGGAATTTTGGCAAAGCTGTAAAACATCTTTCTATACTGGTTATTGTTGATAATTTGGGAAGGTTTAAAATGTTCAACCAAACCTTCAGAAAATTGGTATTGCTCTGGAGTCTGGAGTTAGACAAGTGGCAAGTTCCTTGAATTTACTAATTTGGAGGGTCATGACCTTTTTTTCTGGAAACTTTGGGTGTTGGATATACTCAGGCCCATTTTTCTAGGAACATGTGATCTAGATTATGTCCAATGAACCCATCAGTGTCAGCAGCAAATGGATGTCCAAAGCCAACTTAAGCAAGGAAGATGAACTGAAAGGACTAACAGAAAGCAATTATTTTCCCGCTTAGTTACTGAAAACTACACAAATTAAAATGACTGTTAAAGAAGATCATCTCAAAGCTGGTGTACGTATATTAATACCCCAGGGGAGTTCTGTTCTAGCTAAGCACAAATCAGCCTTGGAAATCTGGCACTGGCAGTGTTTCATCTTGCTTTCTGTTTCCTTTATCTATAAACCTGAGATAGTTACCAGCGAAGTGTGAAAGGCTCTAGACAAAGTGCGGTGTTCTTACATAAAGGGACTATTGTAATCTATGTGTCATGCTTGATAAATTGTGATGATTAGTGCTTTTGCTATGGTAGTAATAGCAAATATTATAATCAAAAGATAAGGGAATATGAATGGTGGCATTTCCTTCTCAGGAAGTAGGGCTCATGAATACCTTTAGTTATTCACTTAAATGCTATTTTTAAAACAAAGAAAAGCAGAATGGTTGAGAACAAATTACATTAGTTAGGTAAATTGCATTATGCAAGGAGAATTAGTTAAAATGATTAGTCCCAATATCAGGGAAATGGAAGTATCAACTTGAAATTTTAAAAAAATTAATTAAACTTAAGAATTTTGCTATAATTCAGTCACTTTTGAATTTCAGAGATATAAATGAAGTGTTTGCTGTAAAGAGAATTGCAATTGGATGCAGGAAATATTTGCTTTTAGATAATATATCACAATAATAACAATCTAAGTGTTCATAGATGAATGGACAAATGTATTATATATATAGACAGTGAAATATTATTCAGTCATAAAAAGAATAAAATACTGCCTTCTGTGACAATGTGGATGGACCTTGAAGGCCTTATGCTAATTGAAATAAATCAGAGAAACACAAATACTGTAACATGTCACTTATATGTGGAATCTAAAAAAAGCCAAACTCATATAAATTGACAGTAGAATGGTGGTTATCCAGTCAAAGGATATAAAGGTCTAGTTATAAGATGAATAGGTTCTGGGGATCTAATGTACAGCATTATAACTATATTTAGCAATACTGTATTATATAGTTGAAAGTTACTAAAGTTACGAAAGTTACTAAAAGAATAAATTTTAAATGTTCTTACCACAAAAAAGAAAGGTAGTTATGTGAGGTGATGGAGGTGTTAATTAACCTTGTTGTGGTAGTTATTTTATGATATATACTTGTATCAGATCATCACATTATACACCAAAACTCACTGTTAGATATCAACTGTATCTTAATAAAGCCAGAGAAACAATAACAAATATTGTATTTTAGACAGTTAATAAGAAAGTAATCATTAAAATGGAGAGAATTATATCCAAAAGAGGCATAACTTGATAAATCACATATAAAGTTTTTGCATTGAGAAATATATATTAAAAATAGGAAATTAAAATGTGTGCTTTTGCATTAATTGACTCAGTTACTTTGAAATGTTCAAAAGTTAGCAAAATAGAAAATGATACATAAAATGCAAACATTTTATGAACATTAGGAACTACTGTAATGGCAACAAATATTTTTTAAACTATGAATTTGGCATATGCGTTTATAACCAATGTGATCTGATTCACAAACTCAGGTACCATTAGGTGGACAACTGGTTATCTGTCCTTTGAGCAGGAAGCCCAGTCTTTTCTGCCTCTAAATGCCAGGTGAATAAGTTTATGCCTGCCATTGCTGCTTAATTCCATGTGCTGCCACTGTTTCTTCAAAGATTGCCAGAGGCTTGTTATCTTACAATGATGTTTCAAGCATGAAGCACTTTACAACTAGAAGTGTCTCAGCCTAGCAGGAGCATCACTGCAAGATGACAAGTTTTTTCCTACTCTCCTGGTGGATTGTTGGTAGTACTCCTTTTCCATTTAAAAGCATCATGATTTAAAAAAGAATTACGTGGCCTCTTTAGTTTTAAGAATGGTGTACTATCTGTTTACACTGTACCTATTTTTCCTCAAATGATACTCACTTAACTAGAGTTGTTCTTTCCAGAGAGCTGCCAGCATCAACTATATTACCTCTGAAACTTAGACATTTGATTGAGCCTGAATCACAAGCTTAGACTCCTCCCTTCCTAAGGATAATATTATTTCAGAGATCTCCTTGCTCCTCTTGTCTCTACTGGCCCCAAGGTCTTGATCTACTCCAGTTAGTTTCTCTAGCTTTAAAACCAGGTTTGGAGCCTCTATCCTAAAAATCTCTGGACTCACTATGGAAATGAATCTATCACAACCCCTGTAGTTAACTTCTAACACCAGCTTTCCCACATGATGTAACAGGTTTGACAAAGCCCCAAAAGATTTTGTAATAGCTAATCCTGGAGCAATAAATGTCTTGTTCTCAAGAACAATAAGCAAGAGGACCATCCACTCATGTGACCCTTAACAGGACAATAAAAAATCAGCTTTTTTCATTTAAAATAATACACTATTTAACAATGAAAAGATAAATAACCCAATTAAAAAATTGGCAAAGGATTTGAATAAACATCTCTCTAAAGGTGTATGAATGGCCAATAAGCATTATGAAAAGATGCTCAACATCATTAGTCATATGGACACACAAAACCACAGCAAGATACTACTCATACTCATTAGGATGGAATAATAATAATAATAATAATAATACCCAGACAAGTGTTGTAAGGATGTAAGGAAATTGGAACCCTTATACACTGATGGTGGGATGTAAAATGGTGTAGCCAGTTTGGAGAAAATTTGACAGTTTCCCAAAAAGTTCAACTTAGAATTACCGTATGGCCCAGTAATATCCAAGAAAAATAACAATTTATGTCCACACAAAAACATGTATACAAATGTTCATAGAAGATTATTAGTAATAGCCAAATGTAGAAACAACCCAAATAGCCATCAGCTTATGAATGGATAAATAAAATGTAGAATATCTATATAATGGAATATTATCCAGTCGTAAGTAAGAATGAAGTACTGATGTATGCTACAATATGGATGAACTTTGAAAACATTGTGCTAAGTGAAAGAAGCCAGACAGGAATAGACAAATATTGTTATGATTTCATTTACATGAAATGTGCAGAATAAGCAAATATATAGAGACGGAAAGTAATTTAGTTATTTCCAGGGGCTTGGAGGAGAGGAAATAGGGAGTGACTGTTAATAAGTATGGTTTTTTTGGGAAGTGATGAAATTTTCTGGAATTAGATAGTGGTGATGGTTGCACAACTTTGTGAATATACAAAAACCACTGAATTGTACACTTTAGCAGGGTGAATTTTATGATATGTGAATTACATCTCAATTTAAAAAATATGTCATGTTACTTTAAGTCATTGGGATAATTTGGTTTTTGTTCAAGACTGATGAGTTATTGATGATTTCTTAGAGATGACGTTAAACCTAGAACTAGAGAGTGAGAGAGATATTCTGTATAAGGCAAATTTCATTTGCTAAATATTCCTTTTCTCCCCTCTGTACCATATGTACATGTACATTACATATAATAGAAGTATGATATTTCCATTACATGTAACGTAATTCTTCTCAGATTGGTCTATCCAAGTAATCCAATTATCACATAAGTACTTTTTCTTTTAAAAAATTTATAAAATAGGTAAACCTTTAAGATTACTTATTGTCATTCATTTTTCATAGGGTTCCCATTAAATAGTGTGATTCTTATAATTTAACATATGATATTCACAAAAATTGATTTGGATATACGTTAAGAGATATATGAGAAGAAGGTCATCACTATATTATAATCAGTCTTCTGAAAGAAGTTGCAAACTGGCAACTCCAGATCAACATCTTGCCTGCAAAGATGTCATACATTCATCTCAACTCCCTGATTCTATAAGAATTTGAGTTTATGTGTTCTTCTGAAAATTTGAGTTTATCAGAATTATTGGTATTGTCTTTTTCCCCCTTCCATTTCTCTTTAATTCCTTTATTTCCTCCTTCATTTCCATTCTTTGCTTTTTCTTTCCTTTCATTTTCTTTGTGCTTGCAGACTTGTGTCTGTCACATAATTAGCTCAAATACAGAGATTGGATTTAGGCTCATTAATCCCTTTATTTTTGGGTCAGCATAGCCCAACCATAGCTAAGTTCATACATACAGAAATTCCCAGTATAGCTTTCCATACAGATCATGGAGATTCATCCCTTTCTGTATTATATTAAAATACTTACAACTCTTACTTATGATAGTAGTGACAGAGATATCCCCATTTCCTCTTCCACTTTAAGTTCATTATGGTAATGACTTTCTCTGTTATATTACTCAAGCAGAAGCACAAAATAGAGGCACTGGGAGCTTGGAGTGGCTGATGAGTTTAAGAATATTATATAATTTTCATGGATAAGATGGTCTGTCCTTTACTTAAGAGGTACATTTTTCACATTCTCTGGTTGAGTTATACAAAGGGCACTTAAATGTGAATCTAACATGGTCACACATTCAGTTTTTCTGGAAGGAGAATCTGAGACTGAGGTTAGTGTGTGGCATATTTACTGAGGTGTGGCCTGAGAGATGAACACCTGTGGAAGTCAGGCTGTGATATAGGCCCAAGGACAGCCATGGCTGAGTGCACAGGAGCTCTACAACTAGAATGGTCCTTCAGAGTTGTTTCTCATTAGGCCAAGATGGCCAATCCTTTATAGTCCCACATCAATAAATTATTAGATGTCAGTTGTCCCAGTTAACCTTGGGTAAGGAGATTTTCTGCAGCTGAGACAGTCCCTAAAGAGACTGACAGCTATAGGCATCTGCTGATGGAACTCCCAGCAGCAGGAGCAATAGGTCCTTCGATGAAAGGCTATCTGGATGGTACATTACAGTCACCATTACAAATGACATGTGGAACATTGCTACTGGTGTCAGGCAATTAATGAATCAATCAATAGCTTATTTATGCACATAGTAGATATTTAAGGAAATGAACTTCATTTTGTTTTTAGTCACTTGATGATTGACTTTTTTTTAAGTCTTTTTAAGTCTTTTTAACTCTCTACTTTTTGTTTTTAAGTAGAGAGTCTTTTTCTCTCTCTACTTTTTGTTTTTAAGCTGGGAAATCAGTGTGGACTGAAATACCAACAACATACACTTTAACTCTTTGGAAATCATAATTAGCTTGTCCAGGAATCCTCTCGCCTAAATACCAATACCCTTTTTAGGACTAGGAACAAAAGTAAAATGAAGCCAATAAAAGCTGTTCTGAGAACATTCCTTATCCCAGGAAGTATGAGCTCTTCGGGATATATCTCAGTCGTGATACATGTGCTTGAGGTGTTCAGTAACCGACCCTTCTGAGTTTGAAACTGTGACAGGCAACAGCTCTTCTGGATCTGGCCTCACACAAAAGGCTTGGTGAGCTGGCTGGGAGAGGACCACTTACTTTTTTGCTCTTTTTGTCTTTTTCTCCTTCTTTTCATTTTTTGCAACCTTCCCAACATTATGTTGTATTTGAGAAACTAAAACAATAACTCAAAAATTCTGATTTGTGTCATCTCCAGAATATCTTTAAAAAAAAATCCTTGGGCAATGCCAAACTAAATACATTTTTTCCCCTTCTGTGCTTCATTTGAAATGATTTATGCAGAATCTCCTTCAATAGTAATCTTTATGTTTCGAAGACTGAAATATTTGTTTTGGTTTTGAAATAGTCTCACAATCTTTGTCTTCAGAACTATACTTAATGTCTTTGCAAATGTCCAATCTTTTACATAAGACTTTTCCTTATTTTTTTTTTAAGATTTTATTTATTTGATAGAAAGAAACAGCGAGAGAGGGAACATAAGCAGAGGGAATGGTAGCGGGAGAAGCAGGCTCCCTGCTGCGCAGAGAACCCGATGCGGGGCTCGATCCCAGGACCCTGGGATCATGACCTGAGCAGAAGGCAGACGCTTAACGACTGAGCCACCCAGGTGCCCCGACTTTTCCTTATTTTATTAAACACTAAATATGTGTGCATGAGTAAAAACTTTACGTTACACTTTGAAGTTCTTAGGCTTTCTAAAATTTATTTTAAACATACTCTGGATATTAGTAGGCCCGATATGCATGTAGTTATTTAAAGTAACTTCTAAACCAGAGTCATAGTAAAATTCAAGACTTCCCAAACCAAAGCATAAACTTGGATATAAATTTAAGCCAGATAATCTGATTTTTACAGCTTCTCTACAATGGGTTTGCTCTGATCCTTTTTTCCACATTATTTTTTTAGGTGTGGACTTTATGTGTCTTTATTTTTAGTTTGAATGCTTCTGATATTTAAGAAGAAATCATCCTTGACAGAAAAAAACTATTGTACTTCTTTCAATTTATAGTTTGCATGAACTGATTCCTTTGTATTTCTATGACCTCTGCAATCCAGGATATAAACTTTTATCAACCAGCAGTCTTAAGTTAATATTAAGTTAAAATATTTGAAGAGTTAGAAATAATGAATGAGTTTGGAGAGTACATTCCTCTTTGTGCTTGGGTTCACAAAGTATACTTAAGGATAGTTTGTCCACTATAAACTTAGTTCTGTTCATCTAGTTACAATATATATAGTTGTTATAGTCATTAATCCTTATAAAGACAAAGAGAATGAAAAAGTTATATTGATTATAAATACAGACCAAAACTATAGACTAAATGCTAAATCAAAAATTGAAAACTTGGGATGCCTGGGTGGCTCAGTCAGGTAATTGTCTGCCTTCAGCTCAGGTCATGGTCCTAAAGTTCTGAGATCAAGTCCAATATCAGGCTTCTTGCTCAGCAGGGAGCCTTCTTCTCCCTCTGCCCATGCTCCCCCTGCTTGTCTTCTCTCTCTTTCTCCTTCACCGTGACAAACAAATAAATAAAATCTTCTTTAAAAAAAAATCAAAAGTTTGCATGCCATCGGGCATTGGGAGATGACAAATTTTTTTGTCAAATACAAAATGTCAAAATACACATTTTTTAAGTATTTGACTTAATACTTAATGTACTTGACTTAAGTATTTAAGTATTTGTCATTAATTTGAATTGTAATGGGACTATAGGGGGCAGGGAAGAATTGTTAGAGAATAGTTTCAGAATGGAGAAAGTGAATGACAAGTAGAAATCACTTGCCTATTAAGTTTTATCAGTTGCAAGGGCATCCTTGTCTTGTTCCTTATCTCAAGGGGAAGGCTGTCAGTTTTTCCCCATTGAGAATAATATTTGCTGTGGGCTTTTCATAGATAGACTTGATGATGTTGAGGAATATTCCTTCTATCCCTATACTTTGAAGAGTTTTGATCAGGAATGGATGCTGAATTTTGTCAAACGCTTTTTCTGCATCAATTGAGAGGACCATGTGGTTCTTCTCTCTTCTCTTATTGATCTGTTCTATCACATGGATTGATTTGCGAATGTTGAACCACCCTTGCATCCCAGGGATAAATCCCACCTGGTCATGATGAATAACCTTTTTAATGTGCTGTTGGATCCTATTAGCTAGGCTCTTGTTGAGAATCTTGGCATCCATATTCATCAGAGATATTGGTCTGAAATTCTCCTTTTTGGTAGGATCTTTGCCTGGTTTGGGGATCAGGGTAATGCTGACTTCATAGAATGAGTCTGAAAGTTTTCCTTCTGTTTCTGTTTTTGAAACAGTTTCAGGAGAATAGGTATTATTTCTTCCTTGAAATTTTGGTAGAATTCCCCAGGGAATCCGTCTGGTCCTGGACTCTTGTTTTTTGGGAGGTTTTTGATCACTGCTTCAATCTCATTACTAGATATCGGTCTATTTCTATTTCTACCGGTCAATTTCTTCCTGTTTCAGTCTTGGAAGATTATGGGTTTCCAGGAATGCATCCATTTCTTCTAGGTTGTTTAACTTATTGGCATATAGTTGTTGATAATAATTTCTGATGATTGTTTCTGTTTCCTTGGATTAGTCGTGATCTCTCCCCTTTCATTCATAATTTTGTTAATTTGGGTCCTCT
>JAQQSY010002596.1:0-13574 GCA_028646535.1 Procyon lotor
CCCCTCCCCCTCCCCCACCCCCAGGGCTCCCTCCCCTGTCCCCGCCCCCTGCAGCAGTCGGCCAGCTGCATGGTCTCAGCCCACTAGCTGTCGAGCAGCCGGCTCCGTCCTTGTTTCTGGGCGGCCCCGGGAATCGCCTCTCATCTCCTCTCTGCCTCCCCCCCTTGCAGATGGTGACGACGACCCGCAACTCTCCTGGGTGGCCTCGTCTCCCTCCAGCAAGGATGTTGCGTCACCCACGCAGCTGATCGGGGATGGGTGTGACCTCGGCCTGGGTGAGGAGGAAGGGGGCACGGGCCTGCCGTACCCTTGCCAGTTCTGCGACAAGTCCTTCATCCGCCTGAGCTACCTGAAGAGGCACGAGCAGATCCACAGCGACAAGCTGCCGTTCAAGTGCACCTACTGCAGCCGCCTCTTCAAGCACAAGAGGAGCCGCGACCGGCACATCAAGCTGCACACGGGCGACAAGAAGTACCACTGCCACGAGTGCGAGGCGGCCTTCTCCCGCAGCGACCACCTCAAGATCCACCTGAAGACGCACAGCTCCAGCAAGCCCTTCAAGTGCACGGTGTGCAAGCGCGGCTTCTCGTCCACCAGCTCGCTGCAGAGCCACATGCAGGCGCACAAGAAGAACAAGGAGCACCTGGCCAAGTCGGAGAAGGAGGCCAAGAAGGACGACTTCATGTGCGACTACTGCGAGGACACCTTTAGCCAGACGGAGGAGCTGGAGAAGCACGTGCTCACCCGCCACCCCCAGCTCTCCGAGAAGGCCGACCTGCAGTGCATCCACTGCCCGGAGGTCTTCGTGGACGAGAACGCGCTGCTCGCTCACATCCACCAGGCCCACGCCAACCAGAAACACAAGTGCCCCATGTGCCCCGAGCAGTTCTCCTCGGTGGAGGGTGTCTACTGCCACCTGGACAGCCACCGCCAGCCCGACTCCAGCAACCACAGCGTGAGCCCCGACCCCGTGCTGGGCAGCGTGGCGTCCATGAGCAGCGCCACGCCGGACTCGAGCGCGTCCGTGGAGCGCGGCTCCACCCCGGACTCCACCTTGAAGCCGCTGCGGGGCCAGAAGAAGATGCGGGATGAGGGCCAGGGCTGGTCCAAGGTGGTCTACAGCTGTCCGTACTGCTCCAAGCGGGACTTTAGCAGCCTGGCCGTGTTGGAGATCCACCTGAAGACCATCCACGCCGACAAGCCCCAGCAGAGCCACACGTGCCAGATCTGCCTGGACTCCATGCCCACCCTGTACAACCTCAACGAGCACGTGCGCAAGCTGCACAAGAACCACGCCTACCCGCTCATGCAGTTCGGCAGCATCTCCGCCTTCCACTGCAACTACTGCCCCGAGATGTTCGCCGACATCAACAGCCTGCAGGAGCACATCCGCGTGTCTCACTGCGGCCCCAACGCCAACCCGCCTGACGGCAACAACGCCTTCTTCTGCAACCAGTGCTCCATGGGCTTCCTGACCGAGTCCTCCCTCACCGAGCACATCCAGCAGGCCCACTGCGGTGTGGGCGGCGCCAAGCTGGAGTCCCCGGTCGTGCAGCCCACGCAGTCCTTCATGGAGGTCTACTCCTGCCCCTACTGCACCAACTCGCCCATCTTCGGCTCCATCCTGAAGCTCACCAAACACATCAAGGAGAACCACAAGAACATTCCGCTCGCCCACGGCAAGAAGTCCAAGGCGGAGCAGAGCCCGGTCTCGTCCGACGTGGAGGTGTCCTCCCCCAAGCGGCAGCGGCTCTCGGCCAGCGCCAATTCCATCTCCAACGGCGAGTACCCCTGCAACCAGTGCGACCTCAAGTTCTCCAACTTCGAGAGCTTCCAGACCCACCTGAAGCTGCACCTGGAGCTGCTGCTGCGGAAGCAGGCGTGCCCCCAGTGCAAGGAGGACTTCGACTCCCAGGAGTCTCTCCTGCAGCACCTGACGGTGCATTACATGACCACGTCGACCCACTACGTGTGCGAGAGCTGTGACAAGCAGTTCTCCTCGGTGGACGACCTGCAGAAGCACCTGCTGGACATGCACACCTTCGTGCTCTACCACTGCACCCTGTGCCAGGAGGTCTTCGACTCCAAGGTGTCCATCCAGGTGCACCTGGCCGTGAAGCACAGCAACGAGAAGAAGATGTACCGCTGCACGGCCTGCAACTGGGACTTCCGCAAGGAGGCCGACCTGCAGGTGCACGTCAAACACAGCCACCTGGGCAACCCGGCCAAGGCGCACAAGTGCATCTTCTGCGGGGAGACCTTCAGCACCGAGGTGGAGCTGCAGTGCCACATCACCACGCATAGCAAGAAGTACAACTGCAAGTTCTGCAGCAAGGCCTTCCACGCCATCATCCTGCTGGAGAAGCACTTGCGGGAGAAGCACTGCGTGTTCGACGCCGCCCCCGAGAACGGCACGGCCAACGGGGTGCCCCCTGCCGCCGCCAAGAAGGCGGAGCCCGCTGACCTGCCGGGCATGCTGCTGAAGAACCCCGAGGCGCCCAACAGCCACGAGGCCAGCGAGGACGACGTGGACGCGTCGGAGCCCATGTACGGCTGCGACATCTGCGGGGCGGCCTACACCATGGAAGTGCTGCTGCAGAACCACCGGCTGCGGGACCACAATATCCGGCCAGGCGAGGACGACGGCTCGCGCAAGAAGGCGGAGTTCATCAAGGGCAGCCACAAGTGCAACGTGTGCTCGCGGACTTTCTTCTCGGAGAACGGGCTCCGGGAGCACCTGCAGACGCACCGGGGCCCCGCCAAGCACTACATGTGCCCCATCTGCGGCGAGCGCTTCCCCTCCCTGCTGACGCTCACGGAACACAAGGTGACCCACAGCAAGAGCCTGGACACCGGCACCTGCCGGATCTGCAAGATGCCCCTGCAGAGCGAGGAGGAGTTCATCGAGCACTGTCAGATGCACCCGGACCTGCGCAACTCGCTCACGGGCTTCCGCTGCGTCGTGTGCATGCAGACGGTCACCTCCACGCTTGAGCTCAAGATCCACGGCACCTTCCACATGCAGAAGCTGGCGGGCAGCTCGGCCGCGTCCTCCCCCAACAGCCAGGGGCTGCAGAAGCTCTACAAGTGCGCCCTGTGCCTCAAGGAGTTCCGCAGCAAGCAGGACCTGGTCAAGCTCGACGTCAACGGGCTCCCCTACGGCCTCTGTGCCGGCTGCATGGCCCGCAGCGCCAACGGACAGGTGGGTGGCCTGGCCCCACCCGAGCCCGCCGACCGGCCCTGCGCCGGCCTCCGCTGCCCCGAGTGCAGCGTCAAGTTCGAGAGCGCCGAGGACCTGGAGAGCCACATGCAGGTGGACCACCGTGACCTCACGCCGGAGACCAGTGGGCCCCGGAAAGGCGCCCAGACGTCGCCAGTGCCCCGGGTAAGAACCTGCCCCTGCTCCTCGGGGCTCCGCCCAGCTCCGTGTCTCCTCGGGGTGTTGCCTCTAGGAGCCCGGAGAGGCCGTGCTCTCCGGCATCGGTCAAGGGCGCTCTCTCTCGTAGACTCCCAGCTGATCCCCAGGGTTGTCCTTTCCCTTCCCGCTGTGTGAAACGGCTGTACGTCACCTGTCTCTCTGGGCCTCGTTTGTCGAGTGCTCGTCTGCAAAAGGGGCATGATGGTCGTCCGGACTTCGTAGGATTGCTTTTAGGGACCCGGGGTGTGAGATAAGTACAGGGCCGAATGCCGTGGCCAATGCACGGTTATAAATGATGTTGTCTGGGTGGGCTTGCTTGCTTCTTTACTGAGTCTCTCCTGGGGCGAGTGCCTTTGCCCCCTGGGCTTCAGATTCGGGACTCTTGCTGATCCGTGGAGATTGTTCCATGTAAAGGCTCAGGACCCGCACTGAGTTCGGGCCGATCAGGCTAGCTGCAGTCACCAGCTGATACTCTTCTCGTCCACGGTGCACATCGTAGTTAGCGCAGGTGCTGGTCCTGGACACCCGAAACGGTCCCAGTGACTATTCTCCTTTGTGACCGATGGATCCTTCCATTCGTTCACCAGATTTGTCCCGAGCACCCGTTATGTTTGGGGGGGTGCCAAGCAGTGGAGGAAAGTCAGAAATGGACCCCACCTTGGGGGCTCCCAGGCGAGGGGGTGACCGCAGGCCCACAGCTAGTAGATTTCAGGGAGGAAGGGCAAGGTCAGGCCACTGGTGGGTCCCCGTGGGCCACGGGGTCCGTGGCTAAGGGGCACTTGGTGGGGCCTGCGTGGCTCTTGGGTGTCAGACAGCGTGGGCCCGGGGATCCCCACCGAGTCTGTTGTCTGTTTCCAGACCGAGGAGGTGCCAGGCGGATCCCGGGAGTATCTTTCCCTCGAGGGCCACTGCTGGCGCTGTGCGCAGGAAGGCAGAGTTTGGAGGAGGGCCACCCGCGCAGGTGCCTGCTGGAAGACGGGACTGCAGCTCTGGGTGTTGTGCTCCGGGATCGGACACGGGATCAGAGCTGGGGCCTGGGACTCTGGGACCTTCAGGGTCAGAGGGAGAGAAGAGGAAGGCTGGAGAGAGTGGAAGGAGAATGTGCAGAGAATGTCTCTGGGCAGGGGTCCCACGGGGCACCCACTGCGATCACCGCCTCTCAGCTCTGCTCAGCCTCTGCTGGCGGGCTGGCTGGCCAGTGTGGGTGGGCTGGGGGAGCCTTCTGGTCCTGGACAGGCCCTCGTCCCGTGGGCGAGGTTACAAGGAAAATACCCCTCTTCCAGGACCCACCAGGTGTTTGATCCCTCCGGGCCTCTGTTCTCACCTATAAAGCCAGAGGGTAAGGGTGATAATGGCAGCCACGCGTAGTGACAGGGTCTGTCTCCAGGCTGACACCATCACAGAGGCACAGGGTGGGGGGGATCGGGGACTTCTGGGTTTTTAACGAGCATCCGCTATGATTGGTGGGTGCCTGTGCCCCGCCCGTGGTTCAGTATTGAGACTATGCCGACCTCCGTATTTGGCCCTGAGCTCGAAGTGAGTGAACAAGTACCGGGCACGCAGGAAACATCACTTGCTGTCTCTCCCGCTTATGATCACAGCTCACACCTACCGAGGGGCGGGATGTGCCGAGCGCTTTCTGTCTACCCTGTGACACTCCTTTATGGGTGAAGAAATGGAGGCACAGAACATTTGACCATTATTGGCCCCCACCTTTCAGGAGGCAGAGAAGGGATTGGAACCCAGGGAGCGTGGGGCCACAGCCGTGCAAGCTCTTGACCCGCATTCTGCCTGGCTCTCGAGCCCATTCTGGTGGCAGGCCGGGGTGGGGTCCGGGTCGCTCACCCCCCTCTCGTTCAGACTGTGGGTCAGTGTGGCAGGGCTGGGGCCCTGTACACTCTCCTCCCGGGTGCCCCTTAGCCCCAGCCCCGCCTTCCCATGCTGCCCACCCCGGTGCAGGGTATCCCGCTGGCCGCAGGGTATCCCGCTGGCCACGGGGCTGCCCACGATGCCTCCAAAGCCTTGAGCTTTGGATCCTGCCCCTCCCCAGTCTCTGCCCTGGATTCTGCGTCAAGGACCACTTCCTGACACCCCGACTGTGTGGGCAAAGGCTCGTATGTCATTTCCATGGCAACAACCCCGGGAACTTTGCCGTGACCTCTGTTTTGGCAAAGAGTGTACCCAGGCCCAGAAAGGTGGGACCATCTACCCAGGGATGCACAGCTGTGCCTGGCAGCTCAGGGATTCAACCCCAAGGGGCGCTTGTTTTCTGGGAGCCCGACAGGCCTTCCTGTCGCTGTCCCAGGCTCTGCGAGAGAGGGGGTGAGCAGACAATCACATCCAGAGGCCTGGGCAGATGGGCCATCGGCAGAAAGGAGCTAGACAAAGCGTGGAGCCTCCCCCAGTGGAGGCCCAGCCTCTGGGGCCTTGCCCCCTGCCTGGGCACGCCTGGGGGCAGGGGCCCAGCTGTCTGTTCGCCCACCCCTCGCTCCCCTAGGACTCACGCATGTAAGAGCAGACTCTGGGGGCCGAGCAAGGGCTTGGGGGCTGGCAGGCTGGGACCCTCGGGAGTGTATCCATAGCAACCAGCTCTCGGAGGACTGGGTTCCCGTGGGGCCAAGGCTGCTGCCGGCTGGAGCAGAAAGCGTGGAGGTTCCACCCCCGCCCCCCGCCCTTGCTCTGTTTATGGGTAGTAATGACATCAGCCCAACTCTAGGCCGGTGTGGGTGGATCCCAGCCTTCCATTGGCCTCCTGGGGTCCTCATGGTGCCCGGTGGGGCAAACTGGGTGCTCTTACACAGGTCAGAGGGCTTGGCCAGG
Source organism: Procyon lotor (assembly GCA_028646535.1). Classification (NCBI taxonomy): domain Eukaryota; kingdom Metazoa; phylum Chordata; class Mammalia; order Carnivora; family Procyonidae; genus Procyon; species Procyon lotor. The sequence goes on from JAQQSY010002596.1 coordinate 6,239, forward strand.
CCGCACCGGCTCTCTGTCCCCTAGCCCAGGACCGTCCGGGGTGTCCTGGGACACAGAGCCGAGAAAAGCAGCTCAGACAGCGGTACTGGAGGCAGCCTGCCCGGCATCAAATCCCCGTCCCCTTGCTCAGTGTGTGGGGCTCTGGCCGAGTGGTTTAGCCTCCCCAAACTCTACTTTCCCCATCCTTAAAGTGGGGCTTACTGAGGGTTGGTGAGTCTTCAGCATGAACAGAGCCTGCACATAGTAGGTGCTCAGTAAATGTGAGCTGCCTTCACGATCATGGAGATTCAGCGTCTGTGGACTGTCTTTTCTGTTGCTACCTCTCTTCTTGTCTCCTGTTTCTACTGGTCTCACGCGTGTTCTCCCTCTGCCCTGGGCTCCTCTCTGAGGTTGCTCGGGGCCAGGCAGGGGGCAGCGGCCCTGGCCTCAGGCCCCCGGGCTCGGCTTTGGTTCTCCTGGGCTGGGCTTTGGGGAAGGAGCCTGAGAGAGAAGGTGCTTTGACTGCCAAGTTTTCGCTCTCTAGAACTATGTCTCCTGGTGGGGCCTGGAGCTCCAGAGGCAGAGGAGGTCTCTGGGGGATAGAGAAGGGGCAGACAGACCAAGAGGAGATATTGGGGTGAGGATGGAGTCTGGCCATCATTGCAGCAGGAGGGAGACAGAGTGAGAGGGTCCTCACCTGCTTGTCCCCGAACTCACGTTCCACCAACAGGGAGGCCCAGATGGCCCTGGCCGGGTGCCTGCGGCTCTGGGCCTTGGGCTCCCCCGGCTTTGCGGGCAAGGCCGGCAGGGCCGTCTCTGTGCGGGCCTCTGGGAATAACACATGTGCTTAGTGAGTGTTGGGGCTGGTGACCCTGTGCCTGTGGCCGAGTGTGGATGCCTGTGTGTGCGAGTGGACCCTCGGGAGTCTGCGCATGTGGGGATGTGTGTTTGGGAGGGGTCTGCGCATGTGCTTGTGTGGCCGTGGGCACACCTGGGCATGATGGATGTCACTCTCGGGGGTCCAGTGAGGGAGCCGAAGGCCTTCGTGTCTCAGGATGAGTTTGGATACATCAATGTGTGTGAGCTTGTGGTCGTGAGCACACCCCCGTGCTCTGCGGGCGTTGTACCTGTGTGTCTGTGTTATAGGAGCAGGCTGCTGGGGAGGGGGGATCTTGTGTGTTGACAGCAAGTTGGGGCAAGGGAGTGTACATCTGTGTGCTTGTGTGTCCGTGTGTGTTGTGGGCCCATCCATATCTGTGCATGCAGGCCGTGTGTGTGTGTGTGTGTGTGACCACAGGCTCTTGTGGTCAGCAACATCCCCTCCTCGCTCGGGAATCCCCTGGACTCGTTCTCTGCACCAGGGATTCCTTCTCATCATGCCCGGCCCCCGGTGATTTTTTTTTTTTACCAAGCACAGAGACCCACGTCATTCACCTGCCCCTAGGAGGAACAGCCCAAATCACCTTGACCATGGACTGTGCCCTCACTGGTCTGGACTAGCCATGGCTCTGTATGGCCTCCACAGACTTCTACCCAAACAGAACCGTGGAGGGGGAGCCCAGCCTTCCTTGGACAGCAGGCCTGCTCTGGGCTTCCTTGGTGCGGAGATTCCCGGGGTGTGTTTCGTTCTCCCTCCCCCCTCCCTCCCCCCCTCCCTCCCTCCTTTCCTTCCTTCCCTCATCAAGAGGGTGGAGCACACATATGGGAAGGAATGAATGATTTTGTCAGTGAAGAAATCCAAGGTCATTGCTCTCCATGACCATGGATGTGGAATTGAGCTGAGATGGAGGCTTTGGGCCCGTGTCCCCCCAGAAGACCTCAGTCCCCGCCGTCTCCTCTGGCCTGAACGTCTCCTCTGTCTCTCGTGTGGCCAGATTCCCAGCCCTGTCCTGTCCCCCAGCCTCATGCTGTTTTCTTCCTGGGGCATTTCCAGGCAAAATATGCCTGCTTCTCTCTCCATTCTTCTGAACCCCTGGGTCTTCTGCAGCCTTGCGGGGAAGGCCCCAGTCTTATCAGAGTGGGTCCTGGAGCCTGAGTAGGGATGCTGCCTCTGGACCGGAAGACCTGGCACCAGCTAAGACTGTCATTTCTTCACTCATGGGTTCCACCAGCATTTGCTTGGCACCACCACCAATTGTAACAAAGTTAAGTCATCATGAGACACTTGCCCTGGGCCAGGCCCTGTGCCCAGCTCTGAGGATCCAAGCATACAGAAGTCATCTTTGGTTTTCTTTGTTCCTTCTGGCCGAGTAGAGTGCTTTGCAACCTCGTATTTGCAACTTTGCTCCTTTGCTCAGCAAATGGTTCCCCGGCACGGAGTCTCTGCTGGCCATGGGACCTCACAGCTGGACGAAACACATCCCGGGCCTCTGGGTGCTCGCGGCGCAGTGGGGGTAACAAACAAGTCAATTAGCCACGACAGATCCATGTGCTGAGGAGCTAGATGCTTTAAGCATAAGCTCAGGCCCTGGGGAGCCCCCGAACTCATCCCGGGGTGGGAAGAGGAGGCTTCTCGGCAGAGGTGGCGATTGAACGGAGTCCTCGAGGATGGACCGGGTATTCTCCGAGCGGAGGACACAGCGTGGGCAAAGGCCTGGAGGTGGGACCCTCAGGGGAGCTGCGGACGTGGTTGGAGCCGCCCCGGGAGCTGAGACAACTGAGCCCCCTGGTGGCTCATCCCGGCTGCATCGTGGAGGGTTGGGCCCGAGTGTTCAGCCAAGGACCCTGAAGTCCTGCTCCCTTTTCCAGGGGTGGAGGGAGGCGCCCCATCGTCCCGGAGCGGAAGTGGTCTTCAAAAAGCTTGGATATTTTGGATCCCCATCCCACCTGCCCCCTTTATAAAAACCCACAGCCTCCGACCTTCCCCCACACGGGCAATACCGCCCTGTCCGCAGGGGCCTGCTTTCACCATCACGCAGCCAGGCTTAGCTGTTGAGAATGAGCTCCATTCTTTGGAGTGGGTCTTCAAGAAGTTCTGAAGCTTTTGATGATCTCCATTTTCCCACTCCCACTCCCTGGAGGCAACTGGTCTCAGCTTCCTGTGTGCAGAAAGCAAGCTGTAGGATCGCCCTCGGTCTCGTGTGCCTAGGGCAAGTAGGAATCCCTCAGTTACTTCTAAGCACCAGGATCGGCAGGAGCGGCATCCCCCTGCTCAGCCACGTGGTCCTTCGGGCGGGTAAAGAGAGAGAGAGTAGTTGGGTGAGTGGAAAGATGGATGTATGGCCGGACAGGTGGATGGGCGGGTGGATCGTTAGAGAGAGGATAGGTGCATGGACGTAGGGGAAGACAGGCAGATGGGTAGATGGATGGATGGGTAGCTGGGGCTTGTGTAGATGGACCTGAGCATGCTCCAAGCGGGGCAGCCTCTCTCGACTTCCTTTCCATGGTCATACTGTGTGCTCTCGCCTTGTGAGTCCCATGATGGCCATCTCCCCAGATCCGGAATGTAGCTCAGTCCCCTCCCCCAGGTGGGAAGAGAATGACTTGGAGAGACCTGGTAGGGGACCACAAACCATTCTGAAAATTCTTGAGCCAGGACCTCCGGGCACTTTCGCTTTATGCGCTTTCCTACTTCCTAACTCTCTAATTCCTTTCTTTTTGGCTTCCAAACAGAAAAAGACATACCAGTGCATCAAGTGCCAGATGACCTTTGAGAACGAGAGAGAGATCCAAATCCATGTTGCCAACCACATGATTGGTAAGAGAGCGTTTCCGCCCACCCATGCTGGGGCCACTCGTCGGGGTTTGAAATCTGTAGTTCCCATCATCATTTCACTGCTTTTAGGGCAAAAGATGGAGTCACAGCTGCTGTTTCGGAGACATTTCAAATGGGAGTAAAACGTAGGAGCTGGAGCACTTTCTCCATCCAGCCTTCTTGTCGCAGCTCCACTCACATTGTAATCAAACTTTTGACAAATCTCTTCCATTTCCCAGCATAAATTTCCCTCCATTTCTGAAACGAAGTGCTTTCCAGTTGTCAAGCACTCAGGGGCAATTATGCCTCAATTTCGTATGTCATGACATCGAATCGATTTAACTGCTCGAATTTCCCCGCTAAACGTGATGAATTCCTCAGGCACGTTGTCAAAACAGGGTGCTTACAAAGTTATTTCGGGACTTTTCCTATTCCTCTTCAAGCGGTTTTGGACTTTGGAAAATTCAGCCTTTCCGGAAGGGGGGGACTTTCCAAGCGCCGTAGCGTTCCCTCTTGGCCTGAGGGAAGGCAGAGGGAAGGCGTGGGCTCTTCCGTGCCTTCCGTGGGTGGGTGTGGTCTCCCCAGCGACTGGGGATGCCCTCTGAGCGCTGCTGGGTTTCCGGTGCGTCTGCGGGCTTGGTCCATGGAGGTGGAGGGCTTGGCCCGTAGGGCTTCGGGGCTCCGGGAATCCTGGTGCCCCGGGTCCGGGGCTTCTCCAAGACCCCTGCAGTCTGAGCAGGGAGGCTTCAGGTGTGGGTTGAGCATCCTGACCCTTCTCTTCCTCTAGTATCTCTCCATTATAGTCTTAAAAACAGCCATGCCGACAGAGTACTGTTTTACAAAACCCTTAATTGCATGCATTCGGAGAGATCCATTCACCCGGCAGCCCGGCGAATTCTCACGAACCGAGCACACCTGTGTAACCGACAGCCCAGCGAGGAAGCACGGCATGTCTGCATCTCAGAAGCCCCCCTCCTGGCCCCTCCGGGCCCTCCCGTCCCCCCACAACGACAGGTCGCCACCGTCCTGATGTCGAATGGCATAGGGCTTTTTTGGCCCATTTTGCGCTTGGTCTGAATGAGATCGTGCGGTCCCCATTCGTTGGCGTCCCGGCCGCTTTCGCTCAGGCTCCTTTGTGCCCGTAGTCTGGACGCTGCCCCTTCTCCCGGGTGTGTACTGTTTCATCGTGTGGACACTTCACCATTCGTCCTGCCTCTTCTGCTCTCAATGGGCTTCTTGCTCATGTCCGTGCTGGAGTTGTTTCGGATCGTGTGCTGCTGTGGACATTCTCGTGTGTGGGTTTTGGTGAGCAGGTGCACGCGGTTCGAACGGGAAGACCGGTGGGGCTGGAATCGGCGGGTCATAGGATACTAGTAGGTTCACCTTCAGTAGATACGGACGGACAGATTTCCGAGGCACTTGGGGGAAACTATCATCCCACTGGTGATGCAGGAGAATTGTTCCACGTCAGTGCCCTCATCCATGCTCTCCGTAAAAGGAACGATTCCTGAGGCTCTTCTTCAGTGAAATCGTGCTCAGGGTGAGGATGGTGTCCCCCGGGGCAGCCTTGGCACGCTCTGCGGGTTTGGGTGTCCAATGTCCCCATGACTCGGAGTGCTTCCCCTCGAGGCGTGGACCCCGACCGTGTGCGGGGTGGGGCTCGCCCGGTGGGGAGGGGACCTGGGGCAGCGAGGAGGGGCAGGGAAGGCCCCGGGAGTTCAGCTTGACAGGGAGATTGGTGGCTTTTTAATTTCTTCTGTTTGAAAGCCCCCTGCTGAAGTAGAAGAAGGAAACTATCCTGTCAGTCACCAGCTGCCGAGAGTGCTTTCATGGGAGTGTCCAGGAGGTAAAGATGAAGATATCTAAAAATGTTTGCTTTTGGAGCAGGTGCTAATGCGTGTGCCTATTGTACGCACGGAGGGCGAGAGCCTGGCTAATTGGACCACCGTGATTTCAAAGGTGCCTCCCCCACCCCCCTTCCACCTTTCCTTCTGCACAGAGCCCGGAAGCCGTGTGTCCTCAGGTGGAAGGGTAGCTCCTGCCTAGAGAGGTGGGCTTGGCAATGGGAAAAGGGGGGCTGCAGGGGCATCCAAGGCTTGGGCCCAGCAGAGCGCTGGACCCCCGAGGGAGGCAGTCCTGGCTGGGGGCTGGGCAGGACCCCTTGCCCGAGCCTGCTCTGCAGTGTCGTGAGCTGGCCTGGTTCCTAGGGGAGCAGGCAGCAAGAAGCTGCTGATCTCAGAGCCTGAGAGTCCGAGTGAGATGTTCACGCGATTGCAGAAAGTGTCACCATGCCGTGTCCCCGGGCCTTGCCCACCCTGTGAGGCCTGGGATGGGGACCCCATGGGAGCCATGCCTCAGGTGGCAGGGTGCAATCTCTTGCTCCAACCTGCCCTCCCCACCTGCCGGCCCTGCCCTGGCCTCATCGACCCCATTCATCAAAGAACAGTGAGCACCTCCATGCGGAGCGCTGGGGTGGTCTCAGCGGATCGAGGGAGAAAGGGACCTTATGGTACCTGGTAGGAGACACCATGGCATACACATCATGCCAGGAAGGGCAGTGTCCCTGGGTGAGGGCGCTGAGCCCCGCCACATGCCAGGTGCCCTATGGAGGTGCCCTCCTCCGTCTCCTTGAAGGGCTTCAGTGACGTTTCCAAGTTCTTCCAGAGACGGAGTAGTAGAAGTGGGGTCTGGATAAGGCTGGGCTCTCTCCATTGTGTGTGGCTCCCCGCCAGGGTCTGTGGTGGGAAGGACCCCATGCTGCCCGCAGGGGAAGCCCGTAGCATCTGGTATCCGGGAACGCACAGTGCCGGGAGGTGGATGGTCCCAGAATGAGGACTGCTGGATCCAAGGAGGTCTGCCAGAAAGGCCTGGGTGTTAAAGACCTCCCATCACTGGCAGAAGGGGCAGCCTTGACAAGGAAGACGGGTCACCAGAGAACAATGGCCTCGCAGGGCTCAGCAGAAGGAGGGCCTCGAAGGATGTGCTGTAGCTGGAGAAGGCGGGGAAGACTGTCTGTGGGAGGACTGTGGGGTGAGCCAGGCTCAGATGCAGGAGCAGAGGAGGGAGTTTGGGGGCTGGAGGAGCCTGACTTCGCTGCGATGGGGGCTCTCATGTGGGAGCATCATGGGCAGTGAGGGAGGTAGCTTGGGGCCAGGCCACAGAGGGCCTTGAATGCCAGGTTAAAGGGTTTGGGTTTAGATTCGACCCTGCGGGCCGGGGTCTGAATCTGGGGGTCCCTTGGCTGATGTTTATTAGGCTTCTCTTGAAAAACCGGAAGAGGTGGCAGCCTGGGCCCCAAGTTCCCCTGTGGCATAGCTGACAGGAGCGTAGTGGTAGCTGGGACCATGTGTCCCCAGGCACCCCCGTCCCCACCCATCCCTACTGTATTTTGGGGGCTGCTTTGCTCATTTATGCCCCCTGCCTGGTCCCTGTGGGCACCTAAATGTGTAACCTTGGACTTATGCACTAGGGAGCCATTGAAGGTTTGGGAGCAGAGGATAGCCTGGATGTAGCTGAGGGTTTGAGGGAGATGAATCCGGCTGCAGTGTTGAGGGGGAAGAAGGTGAACGGGAACAGAGACCCGCCTGGCCTGGTCCAGAGGTGAGGGGATGCGGCCAGGAGAGAAGAGAGGAGGGAGCAGAAAGAACCGGTCCCTGGTTTGTG
>JAQQSY010002597.1:0-13570 GCA_028646535.1 Procyon lotor
TTTATGGGAAAAATAAAACTGCATTCAAGACTGTTATTTGGATTAATGGAAAGTCCTACTGATATTCAAATCCGAGCATCAAGATCACCTCTGAATTTTTTAACTTGGAAGACAGGCTTTGTTGGTAGTATTAATTTTAAGTTAAGTTCTATGAGCCATTATTTGATGACAGATAAAGACAACTGCAATTCAATTTTAGGAATTAATTTCAAGAGATAATTTTAAGCTCAAAATTTGGTGTTAGTATCATCTGAGTAGCAACTTCAAGTTTATAACACAGTTCCATGTACATTATGTCACTTAATTCTCCCAATAAGTTTTTAGGCAAGCTTCATTATGTCCCCCATTTTATAGGTGGTAGAACTGAGGCTCAGGGAGATTCATGGGTGTGCTCAGGACTCTACAGTCCTTAAGTGAACTGAAGACTCGGCTATGCCTCAGAATTCTAAATCCTGAGCCACACTGCAGAATAATGTTGTCTCAGCCTGGATTGTCTTCTATTTTTCATGGTATTCTTATTGATTAATACCAGTCTGGAATATAATTTTAAAACAATAAATAGGGGCGCCTGGGTGGCTCAGTCGTTAAGCGTCTGCCTTCGGCTCAGGTCATGATCCCAGGGTCCTGGGATCGAGCCCCGCATCGGGCTCCCTGCTCAGCAGGAAGCCTGCTTCTCCTGCTACCATCCCTCTGCTTGTGTTCCCTCTCTCACTGTGTTTCTCTCTGTCAAATAAATAAAATATTTAAAAAAAACAATAAATAAATTCATTTTTATATTGGCTATTTATTTTCAAAAATTTTAGGAACTTGTTGAAATTTTATATACAGTATTATTTTTTCAATAGCAAGATATCTTTCTGTTTTTAAGAAATTCACTATTAAGTTAGTGAACAACAAAATCTGTGACATATTGAGGTAGGATGTGATATATCAATTACATTATAAATACTGCATAAAACTAAAATATGAGATTTTTTTCAAGAGTAATTATTGATGTATCATACTCAAATGAATTTAGTGTCAAAAGCGGTTATTTTTAGGTGTTGACAATACCCAAAAATGCTTTTTTTCTTTTATGTTTCTGCACTTTCTAGATAATCTTTAAAGATAGTAATACTGAAAATAGCACTGGAAAACACGTATTTTAAAAGAAAGTGTGAAGCCTTCCCATGGTCTTCAATGTTTTTAAATCTTTGATCTGATCTAACCTCTAGCATATTCAGAGAAAAGCCCAATTGTTATCTCTTCTTTTCCAGACTGGAAATTATCTTTCATTTCTTAATTATACCATTTGGGCACTAAAAAAATGCCCCGCCGAATCCCAGAGTACTTCAGAGCTCCCTCAGATAGATAGATCAGATCTGCCCATTCACGATAGGACCTTTAATAGCAGAAGTTTTAAAACTGTTCTAGAACTATTCTAACGAAAGTCTGAGTTTCTTTTCTTTAGCCAATTATGCAGTGAACAAAATGATTCCAGGAAAGAATCAGCGGAATCAAGAGGTACCCAATAAGGGCTACAGATTTCACAGGAAGTGGAGTCACTACTCATTCTAGAAACTGACTGTTGGTCTCGAGGGCAGTCCTACACCCATGCCTTTGTCCTTGAAGAGACTGTGAAAACTATGCTACTAGTTTAGAAAATTGATTATTTAAAGTCTCTTTGGAAAAGGATATTTTATATCTGATTAAAAATATTCAATAGTCCTATTCTATAGTATATAATCCTGAAAAAAAGGTCCCAAATGTGATTTTATTTTTCACTGTGTAGTCTTCACCAGATTGTGACTTCCTTTAGGGCAGGGTCCGTATCTCACTATACATTTATACCCATGCCCTAATCCCAGCATCAGTAAACACTCAGAATTACCAGCTGAATTGGATGAATAAATTCCATTCGAACATCATAAGGCAGTTTCCTATGTTACACTGCAAACAGTTGTAATTTTACTATGGGGGTAATAGGAGTTTCTGATACCTGATAAATTGTGCAACTTTATAAATCCCATACACACACACACACACACACACACACACATTCACACTTAAAGTGACATGAACCTCCTTTTTTCTTTTATTCCTTTAAGTATCTATTTGGATGGTTAATTCTTATACCATTAGATTTTCCTCAATGATATCACTCCATATAAAATGCCACAGAATGTCTTAATCTTTTTTTTCACTATAACAAGCTTTCTTGTTAAAGCAGCAATCTACACTGCCACAAGGTTTAAAATAATGTCTAACTTTTAGAACTAAAGTGTTGAAGTATCTCACTTAATGTTCCGGATATAGCAGGGGCTTCCACAGGGACAAGATAAAAGGATTGTTTGTAGGTCTTAACTCATCTTGACTCATAAGCTGCTAGCATCCCCCTCACTCTCCACCATGGCTTTTTCTCAGCCATCAGATCACAATAATACTCCATACTGTCTATCAAATTATGAAGTTTAGGAAAAATGAAAGTAGTTATCAATGAGGAAAAATTGGAGCCCATTCACTTAAAAAAAAAAAAACCTAAGAAAAGTGCATAAAGAATAATTGCAAGGGAAATACAACGGATAATAGTGCTAGCTCCAACAATGTAACTTGTACTAACAACCTTTATAAAAATACCTACAGCAGATTTATTTCAGTAGCATAAACACTGGAAGAGTCCTTTGACTTCCAAGAAGATGAAATAATACGTAGGTCATGAATACATAAGTTTTATTTCTATAACCGCAAGTATTTCACCACTTCAAGATGTATTTATGAGGCAAATTACTGGAATAGTACAGAATTAAATTTGGTTTTATATAGCATCTTTCATACCCCAAGTATCTCAATAGCTTTCTGAAAGTACAGAAATGCGGTGGCAATTGGAAACTGAAGAAGCTATTATGCATTTAAGGGCAGGTGATATAGGCTTGGATTCAGAGACGTGCTTTATGGATTCAGGGAACAGGATATTTTCCCACTCATCCTTTACAAGTTCTGTGTCATCTTTATGCTCTACTTGCGCTACTACCAAGGACATGCAGGTGGGGCCTTACTGCAAGAGCTTCTTTAATCATCTAGCAGCCTGTCTCTAAGTGGTGGGGACCGGGTTGCAATATTAGATAAGCTCTGGTTATAGAATTTGAAATCCTCCCCTCTCGCCATGTGATGATCAAGGCATCATACTTGGTTTGGCATATTTGGTATAAAATGTCATTCAGTGCCCAGGATATAAACAAACTTGCGTTTAATTTCATGGGAAGACAACAGAGACTAGATCAAGTTTTATGTCAAGATAGTCCAAAAAATGGAAAACCTGGAGCAGGATCTGTTTATCATGTGGTGGAATTACAAGTCTCACCAGGCTGGCGAAAGATCCTGAAGTAACACCAGCAGCTCTTTCAGTAAGATGCGGGGAAAAGGAAGTACAAACAAGTGCTATTGCCCTTCATGATATTTTATGTGGCAGAACTGTTTGTAGCTGGAAAGTATTGCTCATGTCAAAGAGAAACTCCCAGGGAACTGAAAAGCTAATAAGGATCAGCATGAAATCTGGAATGGTTCTGGGCAGATTGTTCGCTGACGGGGAACAGTACTAAACGGAGAAAGCCCCACACTCAGTAGTTGAAAGGTTAGAAATCAGAATTGTACACAAAAGCAGTAACCTCTGCCCTTTTCCTTTACTCTAAACTAAGCCACAATTATGCTGCAAATGTTAGTCTCACATTTACCACAAAAACTGGTGGCTGACTGCGCCACACTTTTCTTTTTTTCTTCTCTTCAGCCTTCATTCATGAGCTGGCTTTCTTCTTTTTGAACTTACATCTTACTCGATAGCCTTGATTTCTCCAGTTCTCAAGAATGTCTACAGTCAATTTTCCACTTCCTTTAGCAGCAACCCTCTGTCCATCAGCACTAAATGATGATTTAAATTACTCATAGTTTTCACTAACTTTAACAATTTCTTGTGCATTTTTGCATTTAAGAAACACTAGAGTGGATTTCCCACTTTCCTTTTTCTTGAGAACTTACTATGCTATTCTGTTGTCATTCATTCTGGATCTGACATTTTTTTCTATTTGATCAGACCCAGTTTCAGGTTTGGCTCTGCCTCTTATGAGGTAAGCTTGGACAAATCACTCCTTTCTCTCGCTTTGTCTACAAAATGAAGATACTTGTCACATCGGCCCTACCTATGCCACAGGGTGAACTGGGGACTCAAATGTGATAGCAAATGCTAAGAGGCTTTGTAAACGACTGTAGTGGACACTGGATGTTTTATCTTGCCCAGCATCCTTTCTTAGGATACTACCAATTCCCTCTCATAACTTGGACTTTGAGTGAGGTTGGCTCTAGCCTCCTGCAGCCCTACCCTGGGGATAGTCATGCTATCAAAGCTTGACCAATCAGATCCCGTCTCAATTGCTTTAAGGAAAGGCACAGATACAAGTGAGGCAGTAAGACTGTCTGCCAGTAGTTGGCAGTGACTTACTGAACACAATAATGGCATTCTGAAGAAGCTATCCATTATTTTCTACGGTGTAGATAACAAGAATTGATTTCGATCCTTTCGCGAAGACAAGTTTCTCAATATTTCCTACGATTCCAGGAGAAAGCCAGTATTCAGAGTATCAGTGGGGCCAAGGTTGATAAACCTTGCCCTAGAGGCTAGTAGAGTGCTTGGTATTTAAGATATTCATTCAGTCACTATTCACTCCCTCATGAAGTATCAGCTGGATGACTAAATGACTGAGTAAGTGAATGTAGGTGCTCAGATGTAAGAATAATATTAAATGGGTTTTTCAGGGCACCTGGGTGGCTCAGTTGGTGAGTGAAGCATCTGCCTTCGGTACAGGTCACGTTCCCAGGGTCGTGGGATCGAGCCCCACTCCTGTTCTCTCTCTTGCTCACTCTCTTCCTCATACATGTGTGCTCTCTCTCTTGCAGATAAATAAAATCTTTAAAAAAATATCTTTTTCAAGTTTATCGAGTTAGTTTTCATCATAGGTGGGACTTGAGTTAAGATATTTTGACTATCAAGTTGGTGCTTTTGTTTGCACTCTGTTACCTTTCCATGTTTCCAGATTAAAGTTCTTAATTTATAATTTATCACTGTCGAACCACGAATTTATTTTCTTATCTTTTCACCTTCTGTGACTCATAAACCCAAAGACAAGAAACTTCAGGTTACGATATGCGTATGTTTTACCCCTAGATGAAGTATTGTGTGTTGCTGCTAGTTGATTTAAAATTTCAAAAATATGGAGACTGCTCCCACGCATTTTTTTTTCAACAAAAGCATGTAACTCTGTAATTAGTTCTTAATAAATAGGAATAAAAAAGCTAATCATGTAAAGCAACACAACCAAAACTCAAAACCAGAGTCAAAGGAGACAACTTCTAAGATTTCTCAAAGGCTTGAAGATAGAGTTATATATTTGCTCAAGTACAATATAGAGAGATGTTTTAAGCTACTCAAGGCAAAGAGGCTCTGAAAAATCTGACCCACAAAAGGGAATGACTGCTGGGTTTCAGGAAGGGTAGGAGTGGAGGATTTGACTGCTCTGTCCCTCCTTGTTCATAGCACAAGTAGAGAGTACACTGTCGCACATAATGAGGCATGCACGCATCTGTCGAGACTCTGAGAGCCTTGACTATTCTGGAAGGCGGTAAATGTGCTTTAATCATTTTGTTATTCTCCACAATGGCTGGCTCATGGCAAATCTTTCTCATAGATTTGTGGGATAGTTCCTAGGCTGCTAGTACACAAAACTGTGGAAGTTGAGAGGCAAAGGGAATTCTGAAAATCCTGCAGATTTTTTTCCTTTTTTTTTTAAATTAACATATAATGTATTATTTGCTGCAGGGTACATGTCTGTGAATCTTCAGGCTTACACATTTCACAGCATTCACCATAGCACATACCTTCCCCAATGTCCCTAGCCACCCTCAGTTCGTTTCACGAGTCTAGAAGTCTCTTATGGTTTGTCTCCCTCCCCATCCCTTCCTGTTTCATTTCTCTCCCCCACCCCCTCACAAACCCCCACCTTGTCTCTCAAGTTCTTCCTATCAGAGAGATCATGTGATACTTTTCTTTCTCTGACTGACTTATTTCACATAGCATAATACCCTCCAGTTCCATCCACCCTGTAGATTTTTATAAGACACACAAACCATGACAAGGAGCACCAATGAACACATCATGACAATTTTACCATGTAGCTTTGAATTGATAAATCTCATTTCTTTCTTCTTTCCCTTCATTTCTCCCTTTACTTATGCCTACTTCTTCCCAGTGTTTGAAATGCTTTATTTTTTAGCATGCTAGCAATTTGAGTCCAGCTGGGTGAAATGGAATAGATGACCAACTTGTCCCAATTTGCTTGGGACTTTCCTGTTCTTAGCACTAAAGTTGCCTGTCCTTGGAAACTCTTCAGACCTAGGCAAACCAGGATGGTTGGCCATCCCATCTTTCTTCCCTGATGGGTGTCTATCGGAAGCACTATTTCTTTCCTCTTAGCATCTTCCCATCTGTTCCCTCAGTTACTAGGTCCTAGGATTCTTCTTTCACAAGGCTTATTTACATTTACCCTTTCCCCTCCTTCCATTCTTTTGGTCTAAGTCCTCCTCTCTTCTCTCCACTGCCTGCACACCAGAATAATATTTGTAAAAGGCCACCTTATTGGATAACTCCTCTGCTTAAGAGCTTTCAATGATATTTCAGTGCATAGAAGATAAAGCTAAGATCCAAAGAACAGGATCAGCCTTCTACTTTAATTTCCCATATTTTCTCTCAGTTCTTTCTGATGTGAACTCCACCACACAAATAGGTCTATTTTTCATTTTTCATTTACCACACCTTTATGGTGTGATCCAGAGTGATCCAGAGATTATGCTAGGTCCCAGGGAAAGAGGAAACATGACAGACAGGGTCTCCATCCTTAAATACATTGCTTCGATTTAAGTAATAACAAAATAGAACAATGGTAACAATATACTGTAATAAAAGTTATGTTAATGTGGTCTCTCTCTCAAAATATGTTATTCGACTGTACTCACCCTTCTTATGACAATGTGAGGTGACAGAATGCCTACATGATGAGATGAAGTGAGGTGAATGACATAGGCTTGGTGATGTAGCGTTAGGCTGCTAGTGACCTTCTTATAGTTTGTAAGGAGAAGGATTAAGTACTTCTGGACTGTGGTTGATGGGGATAACTGGAATCATCTAAAGCAAAACTGTGGGGTGAGGGGGTCACTATACATCTTTGATGCGGCGTAATTCTGGATTCAGAACTTGGCCATTTGTTTCCTAAATGAGTTTAACTTTCTCTTTAACAGCTCTCATGCCTTAGTATCTCCTGGTTTCCATCGGTCTCACATGTCCCTGACAAAGTTACTTCTCCTCTACCACCTTGATCATGTCATCTCATTCCTCAAAACCCTCCCCGGGCATGCGAAACTGGACCATGTTACAGACTGCAAGCATCAAGTTCTTTATCATTGCTGGCTAATTTTTTTGGGTCTCATTTATTTCTTTTCATTGCTTTAAATATCTCTTTTTTAAGTAAAAATTAAGTTTCCCCCTTCTATCTTTTAATCCATATTTTGAAAAATACTATTCCAACTTGGGGATGACTTTTCTTCCCATTATAGCCATTCTTAATTTAAAAAAAAACTTTAAAAGATCAGCTTTGAGATTTTTCTCTTTCATAATGTCTTCTCTGACCCTAGTCTAAGAAAAAAGAAAGAAGAGAGACAGGAAAAAAAAATAATAGAAAGTCTCCCTATAGATAGTAAGTGAATCTCTCGAATGGTTCACTCATCTGAGATTAGAGTGATCTCATATCTTAATTTTCTTTTTTTCCTAATATAAGTCTGCATGATTAAATTTTATAGGTCTTATGTCACTTTCCCACTCAATACTCTTCAAAGACTTTCTGCTGCCTATCAAATTAAGCTGGCATTTAAAGCCTCTGATGATCTAGTCCTAATTTACTCTATCCTGCACCTACTATACCACATTCTGGCAAACTTTTTTTTTTGTCCCCAGGCTAAGCATTCTTTTCTCTGTTCCTTTGCTCTTAATACATTCTTTTGCCTAGAAAACTTCCCTTTACACCATGTCTGCATGTCTTTTTCTTTTTTTAAGAGTTTATTTATTTATTTTTTTGACAGAGAGGAAAGAGATCACAAGTAGGCAGAGAGGCAGGCAGAGAGAGAACGGGAAGCAGGCTCCCTGCTGAGCAGAGAGCCCAATGCGGGGCTCGATCCCAGGGCTCTGAGATCATGACCTGAGCCGAAGGCAGAGGCTTTAACCCACTGAGCCACCCAGGTGCCCCTGGATGTCTAAATCCAGTCAATAAGTGCCGACTTTTCTACGGGCTTCTCCTAACTAGTACTAGCCCAAATCCCCACTGGAGCACTTGTAGTGATTTCTTTGCAGAATGTATCACATTCTATCCTAGATATGAAGTACCCACCTGCTCCCATGCCTAGAATATCCTTACTCTCTTCCACATTAGTAATTTCTTCATCCTTTAGATATTCTTCAAAGAATAACCTGAACAGGTCAAATATTAACATTTATATTATTGTCATTTGTAACACTGTGTACTTGTCCATGGTACTTGTCACAGCTATGATTTACTTTCAGTTGTATAATTACTTCATTAATGTCTGCCTCTCTTTCTAGAACTATTAGTGCCATAAAAGCAAGTCACCGGCCCCATCAATGTACAGATTTCTAACTAGACACAGGATTTGGATTGTAGCAGGTATGTAATTGATATTAGTTGAATAAATGAATGAATGACATTTATCTTCTGTTTCAGGCTGGGGATGATGTTTCCTAGAAGAGATAATATATTTAAATGATTTGTCAATAGACCAATGCCAGCAATATTTCTGAGTTGGACAGTGTTTGTTGACTAGGCCAACCACAGGTATTGGAGTTGGAAGGCTTCTGTTCTTCCAAATACTGTTTGTGGGTCTATGGGCAAAAGGGCCTGGGCTAAGGTAATGCAAACAAGGCACCCAAACGTAGGTTACAAAATTTAAGTAGGTTTTTACTCATGGCTCAGAGATAGTATACTATCCTAAATTTTGTATCCTGAGTACCTTGCTCTCTTTACCCCAGCCTCCAATCCTTGATGGTAATTTCCTTAACTTCTGTCTGCCCTGGTTTTCACAATTATAAAGTGAAGATTAAAAAAATTGCATCCACAGTTTAAGGTTGTGTTAGATATTATATGAGACAACATATGATAGTGTATCTGGTGTATAGGACTACTCAATAGGTATTAACTTTATTACTCATGGTCACTTAGCCTACAGTAGAATCTTGAGGTGATAGACTCAGAAGGTTTGGATGGCATGACAAAGCAGGGGACGTTTTGAAGTTATCTGGAGCAAGAAATCAGAAAGCACTCTAGACAGTTGGAAGGAATATATACACAGCAGGTATAAGGGAAAAAGAGGTAGAAAAATGCCAGATATAAACTTATTTTCATACTTTACAATTTGCCTAGGCCTGGACAATTTAATACTAACAATAAAAACAAGTATTGGGGTTTTTGTTTTTGGCTTGATTCTAGTTGTATAATTTTTTAAAAATTTATTCCACATCATTGCCAAATAAATTTTTTTGAGTCTGGCTTGTATCTGAACATGAAGCAAACCTATCTTGTCTTTCTCATGGATGATGAACTTTCTACTCAGGGCTTGTTTTCTTTATGATTTAAAAAAAAAGAAAAAGAAAAAAAGAAGAAAACCCCTGCTGCTTTGTTTTCAATGAATGGGTGTTCATCCAACATTACCTATTTATAATATCACGTGTAAAACTCCTTAGTGTATAAAAAACATAATTGTCTATTGCTGTTCTCAAAAAAGGACAGCTGTTCCAAGTCTTTGGCTAAATTAACAAAAATATCATAAAAAATGTTTGCCAATCTATCATGTCACAAAGCTTTTTTCCTCCCAAATCATACATTATCCTAATGCATACTTTTTAAAATAAGACAGATCACTTCTAAATGATTGTCTTTAAGATTTGCATAATTAGCTAAACTAAATTAACATCCTGAACTTGGTCATGATTGCCAAATTTGAAGGTCTTACTTCCATTTTTGTTGAAGAAGCTTGAATCAATTTATTCTCTTATAAAGCTTGAATGCATAATCAGTTTCTAATTTGAATAAGCAAACTGGCCCAGAAAATTTTGCAAATTACTCTAATAAGTTCTCTTGGTATTTCCCACAGAAGGCTGAACAAATGTTGATAGAGGGACACACTGTTTGCTTATGTCTAATCTTCCCATCTGACTTATATAAATGTCACAAATGAATCTCGGACACATGTCCAATGCCAAATATCCAGAAGATGGTCCTGGGAAGAGGCAATCTACATTTAGGACTGATTACAGAAGATGGGTTTCTAGCTTGAAAGAAATTGATTGTTGGGGTGCAGGGGATGAAGAAAGCATAAAAGGAGGGAAACTTAAAAAAGGAGTGTATTCAGAAATACTTTAAATGAAGATACTGTTATGAAAACAGAGCCAATGTCAGTTTCTTTCTGAAGGCCATGTGCTAACCACTGTTATAAAGGCTTTGCATGACTTTTCTTATTTAATCTTCATTAGGCCCCTTAGTCCATGAGGAAATGGGATTTGAACCTTGGTCTGTCTTCATTTCTGGGTTTATGATTTTAAGCATCAAGTCACACATGAGTTCGGCTATATTAACCCATTAACCTGCACCCTTTTAAAACTAGGTGTTATAGAATGGTTAGCATTACTGGAGTAGTAGATGATTGCAGATAAAACCTTTAAATAAAATCTACTTACAATAAAATCGATGATGTAATCTACTGTACTAGGTGGCGAGGAGGGACCGCTCAGCAGCATTATCCTGAAACCCATAATTGTTCCTTAAGTAAGAATGGCTTAAGTTTGTTAAGGATTCCTTTTATCCTTCTTTCAGGACAGGACAACTCTTTTAAGATCAAGTAAAGATTTAATAGCTGGTATTTGGGAAATTCAACAGACCTTTTTTAGAAGAGCCCTTTCATGATGTGTGCCAGTTAGAGAGCAGTGGAGATGCAAAGAGGAAAATCAAGCACTAATAGGTGCTCTCAAGGAAATTCCCTTTTGTAGTGCAAAGCAGGCCTTAGAAAGCAGGGCTGTGCCCAGCAGGACGGCCCCCTACCTGTCTGGTGACCAGAGCTGCAGGCCAATCACAGAAGATACTTTAAATAATTTTACTGTGGGAGTGTAGTCAGAGGCTTTTGTATTAAAACCCAGAGATTACACTAGAAGTGCAGTTAGAGGAGACATCCAGCAGTTAGAGATGTCCATCCATCCAGGATGGACATCCATCCATGACAAAACCAATAACCCTAGTGACACTTTTGTAAGAGAACGTTTATTTTCATTTTTTGGGAATGGGCTTACTTAAAACCAGTCCATCAATCACCTGATAAACAAGTTTTGGCATCAAATTTCATTTAGCATTGTGATTCTCAAAAGGAATAATTTGTTCATGATAACAAAATTGAGAAGACTTACAAATGTATGTGTTTCTGTGTATGTGTGTGCGCACATATGGGTACTTGTGTTTGTAGCCACATTAGATAACATGTAAGCGTATGAGGAAATTAGAAGGGAGGCCAGGGCAGGAAAACGAGATGAAGCTCAGGGTGTGTGTGCTGTAAGGACTTGTGCGGTTCATTTATTCTTTTATTGGATCATTCATTTGTTCAACAAATATTCATTGAGTGCCCCTTATGTACTTGACACTCCTCTAGATGCTAGGGTGTTTCCAATGAACAAAAAAGATAAAAATTCCTGTCTTCATGCAAATTATATGCAGGTTGGATGGGGCTGAGAGGGATAGATAAACACCGTCCCTCAGTATATTGCACACACTGTATGCAAAAAGGTGACAGAAGTTATGGAACAAAGTCAGGCAGTGAAAAGGAAATTAGGGGACACAGGGACAGAGGCTTAACATTTTAAATAGGGCAGTGTGTTAGTCATTAAGGAGATTCACTGCAGTCTTGTTCATCTCCTTCTGGGTACTCCATAGAATTGCACTACCCGATCTTGAATTTTGCTGTGGTCGTGTGACTCACCGTGTTCTGGGGAATAGGAACAGAAATCCTGTGTGCCACATTGAAACAGAAATCTTAAAGAAAATTTCATGGTGCCCCAGGTTTCCTTTCCCTCCCTGTGGCAGTCACTGACTAGATGATAGAGGTTATGGAGTCCTGTGGTAAGAACACAGGAAACAGTGCCCTCTGCTGATCTTCATGCAATGTGATCAAGAAAGAGGCTTGATGGCCATTTGTTATGCATTTATGCATTGTTACTGCCCATTCTGAAAAGCATAGAGGGTCAGAGTTACTTGTCAGTAGGTACTAAAACCAGGCTGCCATTTTATTTTTCTCAGGGACTGGCAGACGATGTTAAACAATGGAATCCTTTATAGTGGCAGTCAGTAAAAGACAGGTCAAATCTCATCCATGTACTGTCTTGTATGGTCTGAGATTGAAGAATAATTTTTACATTTTTAAGTGATTACAAAAAATCAAAAGATAAACCCTATTTTGTGACCCATGAAGTCCACATAATTTCAAATTTTAGCGCCTATAAATAAAATTTTATTGGAACACAGTCACAAGCACTCATAATGTATCATTTATGGCTGCTTTCCTGCTACAACAGCAGAACTGAGTAATTGTGATAGAGTTGAATAGTTGAGTTGAGATTGCAAAGCCTAAAATATAAGTGGGCCCTTTACAGATAAACTTTGCTGAACCCTGTTTTAAAGTGGTCACATGGCTCATATCATTGTCCAGAAAATGTACACTAACTCTTCCTGGGCACAAGCCCTCTAGCATTCAAATTTCTTTCCAAAGACTCTCTTCCTTTAAGCTTTTTATTTTTAAAGATTTTATTTATTTGAGAGCGCAAGCAGGAGGAGGGGAAAGAGAGAGGGAGAAGCAGGCTCCTCGCTGAGCAGAGAACCCCACATGGAGCTCAATCTCAAGACCCGAGATCAGAACCCAAGCCAAAGGCAGACGCTTAACTGACTGAGCCACCCAAGCACCCCTCCAAAGATCCTCTAACAGAAGAACCTGAGAAATGCAGTGAAGAAGCTCACTGGGAGATGTTCTTATCTGCATTTCTTACTGTGGCATATTGAAAGTAAATCCATAGTTCATTACAAGCAATTCTACATTGGGACATAATGATGCAACCACATATTCTGTATGTACACAGCTCTGTGCTAGACTCTTGCCTTAACACCCAAGGAATCTGTAATCTAATTAGAGAGAAAGGTCCAAAAGAATACTAAAAATAAATAGATGGAGCTTATGCTAGATGAATGGTACAGCTAGGAATTCAAGGGAGAACTGATCTCTCAGAGGCAGAACATATCTTAGAAGTGGGGCATGTCTTCAGGAAAAAGTCAGAGTTAGACAATCTCTTTCCTGGGGTGCTGCTTTTGGTTTTAAACTCTCGCTGGGTTTTAAGGCATCTGCAAAGGCTCCATGTAGTTAATAAAAGTGGATTAGAGTCCAGTTTTCCTCT
>JAQQSY010002598.1:0-13569 GCA_028646535.1 Procyon lotor
GGGGTGTTGGGCAAGCCTGGTGGTGGGTATTGAGGAGGGCACGTATTGCATGGAGCACTGGGTGTGGTGCATCAACAATTAATCTTGTAACACTGAAAAAAGAAAATAAACGTATTTGGAGGAAAATAATAATAATAAAACTGCCAGAATTCCATGATGCCTGTCAACTACCCCAAACCTCTCCCCTTGTCCAAAATAAGGGTTATGAATGAATGCTATATAATCACACAGAAACATGACCTCAGGTAAAACCAACAGTCCAGAGCAGATGTGAAAGGCACTATCCCCATTAAACATTTACTCTTCTGAAGATTATGCCAAACGAAGCCTGAATTCTGGGTTCAGAACAAGACAAAGACTTTCACACTGATGGGAGTGATCCTCATGGAGCCACTTGATGCCAGGAGAAGTTGGGGAAGAGCAGGTTTTCTAAAAAATCTGTATCTAAAGAAAACCTAGAAAGGAAATCAATCCACCACTGAGAAAAATAAATCCAATCAATCTAAATCACAATAACCAACAGAGGAAGAGAATACAAAGCAAGGTTAGGCTGAACACCTTATCCGAGGGTCAGGGTAGTTCAACTGTATTACAAGATACAACATAAAAACACTCTGTAATCTTAGTAGAACAATGCTGCAGGACATGAAACACAAAATAAAGGTATGATTCCAAAACAAGCCTTGTTTATTTTTTTAACCTACTATTAAGTACTTATTAAGTATTTGGTTTCTCCCCTTTGAGTTAAAAGATCATCTGATATGACTATAAGTTCCTGGAAGACAAGCATTGGGCCTTTCGTCTTTATACCACCAGCACCTGGCATGGTAGGCAAATCCACGGTGCAGTGAATTTCTGCTAAATCAACTGGATGGATCGACGAATTATATCTCCTCTTCTCTTTTTCTAAAAAGCCATACAATAGGGGCGCCTGGGTGGCTCAGTGGGTTAAAGCCTCTGCTTTCAGCTCAGGTCATGATCTCAGGGGCCTGGGATCGAGCCCTGCATCGGGCTCTCTGCTCAGCAGGGAGCCTGCTTCCCCATCTCTCTCTGCCCGCCCCTGCCTGCTTGTGATCTCCTCTCTCTCTTTCTCTCTCTCTCTCTGTGTCAAATAAATAAAAATAAAATCTTAAAAAGAAATAAAAATAAAAGGCCATACAATAGAATGAATTAATAAACAAATAAGAAAGCAAGAAAAAACACATATGGTAAGTCATTTGATCATGCAGCAAGAACAGACCGATTTATTAAATGAATAGAGATAACAGCTGGCATCCTATCCAGGTGAGATCAATCGTATACATACCAAGAGTTCAAGGGAGGAAAAGTCCAGTGCACAGCACCAGATCTCCCTCTTCCCTATATGCCTGCCAAGATTGTGCTTCTAGACTTCTCACTATTTCTGGTCTTTGATAGATTTACACTAAATATTCTTAAAAAATCATTTTGCACATTTTCGAGCAAACATTGAAAGTCCAGTAGCCAAAAATAAAACGGTGGTGAGTGTGGTGCTAGCTTAGCTCACGTGCAGCTAGCAGCAGCCCTGGAGGGGCTGCTGTTCAGGTTTATTCCTAAACATCTTGTTTTTGCCTCGTGCTTAAGCTGCAAACGCTCCCGGAAGAAATTGTAGTAAAATGTTGAATAAAATCGCTGTCACGGTTCCATAGCAATACGGGAGGTTCTAGCTGAGAGCACCGAGCTAAATGAGCTTTCAGTGTGGGGGGAGGCACTCTACAGGTGGCTATTCCATTCTAGCTTATCCTGGTAACGTGCTGAGGACCAGAAGGGGCTGCTATCTGGCCCTCTGGGCACAGAGCTTAGCTCCTCCCCAGCATCGCTGATCTGTGAAGAGAAGGTAAAGAACTATGACATCCCACTCTTCATAAAGGTACACCCCTCACTGGGCTCATCTCTCTATCCTGTTCCCAAACCTGTCCTCTGCTGAACCCCCATATCCTAGGGGGAAAATATATGAGGAATAACTGTAATCTACATATGAAGACTTGGAAGGTCATCTGCCAAACACGGCCACTCAGAAAGCAAGAGAAAACTGGAAAACTTGCAGTTTATGAGGCTTCAGGTATATTAAAATGTTGGGGGGGAAATTACCAAGAATGTCAAATGTTCTATTTAATGATTAAAACTGTTTCACGGGTGTCTTCTTCCAACACCAGCCCTGTATCCAAGACTCAGTGGCTATTGGAGAGAACTTTAAAAAATCTAAATACTGGTTTTGAGGCTTCAGTCAGTGACTTTTCTCAGGGCTCCCCCAAAGCTACTTCTTCGGGGGAGTAGGTCCTGAACCCAGGGTACTTTTATTTATCTTTCTGGATCTTAAAAGGAAAGGCAGAAAAGGCCTTCACTAGGAGGCAGAGAGTCACTTCCCCCACCAGCCCACCTCCTCCCCCAACACCCCGCCTCTGTCTCTCTGCTTCAGAATGAGTAGGGGTGGGTCTAGGATATTCCAAATGTGGAAGATGAAGCCACACACACCGAACCATCCCCAAGTCTTCTGTTAGGGCTACAAACAGGATACAAATCTACATACGTCTTCATTTGGTTTAAAGAATAGGAGACGTACACAGTGTTCAAACTCTGCTTCTCCTCTAGATGAAGCTATTTCCTATTTTACTCCTTGTCCCCCTTCCCTCAGATTCTACACAGGGGTGAGTGCACTCATTATATGGCAATAAATTTAGATGTGTCTGACTGAGAGAAATCTACAATAATGTGGCAACTTCAATCTCAAGGTAATAAAATCTTTATAGCAGCCTTCACTGCTTTATATATTTGGTTTACACAACCTTCTCTTTAAGGTTGTTGTTTTTTTTAAACTTTTTCCCTTTTTCCAGTCTTTTCTCCAACTTTCAACTTTTACTTTAACAACACTAGTAAGCTAGAAGCTAAAATAACTTTGTGAAGGTGTACCCAATGCCATCCTAACCTGGAGAATTAAGGGGAATGTGTAGAGACATTCAGTAAAGTTCATACTCAATGTGATAATGATCACAGCCAACATGTACAGAATAAATCCAATTAGCATATGGGTACTTAGAGTTCATTCATTTAATATGAAGTGACATTTTGATAACTAAAGAATTGAGCCATTAGCACTCTTTGGTTACAACCTGTCTGACAGATTCTGGGCAGGAACTTCACTAATTGAGTTTTCAAGGACTTAGGTGAGGATTAGTGGTGGGGATGCATTCTGTTTCTTCCACAGAGGTGTTTCTGGGAGTCCTTTGGAAGCGGCTTCTTTCCTGAGAAGTCTTTAAGAAAGCAGGTTCAACAGTTTGGATAAAGAGGAAAACTGTTTCAAGTTTTGTCCTTTTTTTTTTTTTTTTCTTTTGAAAAACTACCATCTCTGACCTTGATCAAAGACGTTCAGTTGGTTAGAACATTCTGGAAGTCTGCCATTAAAAAATGGTTTTGATATAAATCTGCAGCTTTGGGGCTTGATCTGGCACTGCAGTCTACTTTGGAATCTTATAAGGGTTTTATTTGATATTCTGAGAGTCAATGAATAAGTGCTGAAGAGGTGAATGAAAAATTACACGGCTGAAGCCTATGTGGCACCCTGCTTCCGTGTACATTTGCTCTGCTCTTGTTGTGGAACCCTCACTCGGTGTTCCTCGTGTCCCGTCAGAATATCAGGACACCATTGCCTCCTTCATTCACGCTGCTGTCTTATTCTCTCTGTAACAAATATGAAAACACATTACAAACTAAAAGCACTATTCAAATACGAGCATATGATTATAACCTAGGCCGTAATATTGTCCAAGAATATTAGTACCAGAAATTCTCAGCCCTTTAAGAACTTCCTCTAGAAAGAAAATTCTTATTTCTACCCTAGGTCACCATAAAAAAAAAAAATTCACTCACACTTTGGATGAAAAAAATGTCAAAAAATTATACTCTAACTTGAAAATTACAGAGGGAAAAGGAGATTGAACATGGTTTTGGGTTCTTATAGACGTGAACACAGGAATGCCAAGTAATTGTATTTTCTATTCTTATAACTTCTGTCATCAAAACAATTCCAAAACCACTATGTTGTCTTATACCTATATGTGAAAAAATAGATAAAAACATGAACTGAATGCTGAAGTAAAAGCAAACACAAGGGAGTTCTAATCCTAAACTTGCCTCTAGTTCATAGCCTGAATCAAAACAAGTTCTTCTACAAATGTTTATCAGCTTTTTTTATAAAGAAACAAAATCACACTTGGGTCAGCCGCCAGATTTGTGGAGTAAAGATTCTTTATAAATCGGTCTTATAACAAAACGTCTTGGTACGCCTGGGTGGCTCAGTGGGTTGAGGCCTCTGCCTTCGGCACAGATCTTGATCTCGGGGTCCTGGGATCGAGCCCCGCATCAGGCTCTCTGCTCGGCAGGGAGCCTGCTTCCTCCTGCCTCTCTGCCTACTTGTGATCTCTCTCTCTCTCTGTCAAATAAATAAATAAAATCTTAAAAAAAAAAGTCTTAAAAAAAAAAAGCCAAGTTAACTGTCTTCAAAAACTAAAGGACATTTATCCACTGGAAATGGCCCGCAGTGGCCAAGGGAAGCACTTCAGCAGCTCTGACATTCCTCACCTCTCCCCCACTCTTCCCCAAACAAAATTGATTGTTAGCTTCTTTCCCCTGCTCTACAGTCTTACTTTATTTATACTAGCACTAGCCTGAACTGGAAAGACAGTGGGCTATGAGACCAACATTTGTTGACCACATTTCCCAATATCCCCCTTCACAACACATGTGATCTTTAGGAAATTCTCTTGGTCTCGATGTCCTTGATTGTGCAATGGGTATATTAATAACCCATACTTTGAAGATAGTTCTACTAAATGAGACAAGGTATATAAACACCAGGAGCCAGGATCAGCTACATATTTGGTGGGTTCTGGAGCAAAACAAAAACATAGGGCACCGTGTTCAAAAACTACTAAGAATTCCAAGTCGGCAAAGCAGAGCATAAAACCAAGAGCATGGGCCCTTGTGAGTGTAGGATCTGTGCCAACTGCCTGGGTCACACACACTTGTCAAGCTGTTCCTGCTCCATAGCTCTGGGAGTATTCAATAAATGATAGGTATGATTATAGCAAAAGTGCTTACTTTGATAAGGGCTTTCAACTTTTCAGAGTGTTTTCACAAGGAGATGGTTTTCCCGGTGGGAACAAAAACCTTAGAGAGTAGAAATATCAAACAACTCCATGAAAGCCACCAACTGTGTCTTGGCCTAAATTTCCTTATATTCAGAAGAGGTTGACTCAGAGAAGTGGGTCTTCAACTATGCCTTGAAACTAGGCTCTGAAGAATCCTTGGGGTGCCCTCAAGGACAGGTAAAGGGGGCGCAAGCCAAGAAAGTCGCTTTTACTTGAAACAGAGTGACTGTGTTTGACTTTTTTACCTTCATTTGAAAAAACGAGTTCCATGAACATAAATGAAAACTACTGGATTCATTGATTTCTCAGTCTTTCCAACTCTAAGTTCTATGCTCTGTTTCTTGGTATATCTTCACAATGACTTTGAAAGTAGAAGGACAGATATAATCTCCTTCATTTCCTAAAGAACACACGGGGAGGGTCAGCATCTTACCAACGCATGTGCCACCAACCAAACCCCAGTTGTTTTCCTGGGCTGCCTCTCTCCCCTCCAGCCTCTGGAAAATATTAACTTCTAAGGATATTTCTTTTCTGGTTCTTCAAGAAACTTCTGAGGTGACTACAGTGTTAATGGGACCACAGGAAAAGAGTGTTACAAAACCAGATGAATTAGAGGCTAAGTCAATATGGTAATAAGCTTATACTACATATTCACACACAGACACACACACACCATATATTTTTATTTATATATATATATAAATATATATATTATATATGATGGATGATTTATAATAATATAAATCATATAATATATAATTTATAATTATATATAAATACATATTTATATATAATATCATATAATTAATTATATTATATTTTTATATATAATATAATAATTATATAATTATTATTTATATAATATGTATAATATATATATAATATATATATGATAGATAATAAGCTATTTCTCCCATTTCTACCCAAATTTATATCCAACATCTCTCTCTCAAACCTGGAATTAATTCCCTTTCTTCAATCGCCCTCTGACTGGTTCTCTCACATGAGATCTCACACTCTGGAACCACACAACCCGGGTGTGAGTCTCCACTGTGCCAAGCTCTCATTCTGTGACCTGGAGCAAGCGCCTCTTGGGCCAGTTTACTCATTGGGTTATTGTGAAGATATTTAAATGAGTGAATATGTATAAAATATCTGGAACAGGGCCTGGAACATAGTGATGGCTGTGTAAGTGCTTACTGAATAAATAAATTAAATGAACATGTTTTTATTTACCTCCTACCTCACGTGCCCTCTCACCTCCATCTTGTAAACCATTGGCCAAAAGGATCCCGCAAGTGGAGGGGAGGGCTGGAATTGGGGACAAGGACAAGAGGAGTGCTCAGAACCTGCTGTCATTCTCTAATAACACAGCTCCATCACAGCACTATTTTGTTCTGGAAGAGCCAGTTCTAGAAGCATTCCAAATCTACTTGTTCTTACTCCCACATTTCGCACCATCCCCTTCAAGTACTGCATACACATAGGATGAGCTGAGGCTACCCTCTACTTACAAATGACCTCAGTGCACAAAGACTACCTGTCCTCCCCTATCACCCCATGCTTTTCCCGCTTCCCAAAAGCTGAGATCGGACTTACAATGCCAGGGAGTCCTTTCGAACTAAAGCAACGAGAAGAGTTTGTTTCAAATGGTGGAGACAGAATTGGAAAGAGGGGGAATTTTTCAGAAGAGAATAGGCCAGCCCTGGGAGCAGCTCTCAATCGGGGCGCTACTATTCCTGCCCCTCCCACACAGCAACCACTGCAAAAGGGAACACATGCCCTGATGCTGGGAATGTTTTACTCTACTTGCTTTTGCTGCCTACAATTCCCACAGTAAGAGATTCGTTTGGGTTCGATTCTGGCTTTTAAGATAAGATATCCACTCAGTAATAGTCATTGAAGTAATTACCACATGTCAGACTCTATTGCTGTCTCTGGGAGTTCGCTGGCCACTAAGCAAAGCTCATGAGCCCACAGAACCCATATTTAGGGCCATCAGGCCCTCACATTTGTGTGGCAAAGCCACTTTACGTTACATATTTCTTCATTCCTTTTTTTCCTCAAATTTTTACTTAAATTCTAGTTAGTTGACATATAGCACAATATTGGTTGCAGGAGCAGACTTCAGTGACTCATCACTTACATACAATGTAATACAACTAGTGCTCATCACAAGTGCCCTCTTTAATACCCATCTCCCACTTAGCCCATCCCCATCCACTTCCCTCTATCAACCCTCAGTTTGTTCTCTATCCTTGAGTTTCTTTTTGTTTGCTTCCCTCTCTTTTTTCGTTTTCCTCCCTCCCATATGTTCATCTGTTTTGCTTCTGAAATTCCACCTACGAGTAAAATCATATGGTATTTGTCTTTCTCTCACTGACCTATTTCACGTAACATAATACTCTCTAGCTGCATCCATGTCGTTGCAAATGGCAACATTTTGTTCTTTTTGATGGCTGAGTAATATTCCATTGTGTGTATGTGTGTGTGTATGTGTGCACGTGTGCATATGTATACTACATCTTCTTTATCCATTTGCACTCTTTCCGTAGTTTGGCTATTGTTCCTCAAAAAGCTAGAAAGAGAACTATCCTATGATCTAGCAATTGCACTACTAGGTTATTTACCCAAAGGATACAAAAGTACAGATTCAAAGGGATACATACATCCACCCTGATGTTTAAGCAGCATTATCAACAATAGCCACAACTTTTTCTCCATTCCTAACTTTATCTGGAACATAAGGCACAGGGAACACTTTGGAAACAATCTAGAACCATCCTAACCCAACACATTAAAGAAGAGGGTTATGGTGAGAACTCAGTGGCAAGAAGACAACAGGAAATGAAGAGAGATAGAACAAAAGGTAAAAGAGAATGGAAGACAAACTTTTCTTCTATTTTTGTATTTTTAGCCTAAAGCCAGTTCTGATACTCCCACACCACACAGTCCTTGTATTAGCTCTCTACGGCTGCCATCACAGACTACCACAGTCTGTATGGCACAAACAACAGAAATTCATTTTCTCACAATTCTAGAGGTTAGAAGTCAGAGACAAAGGTGTTGGCAGGTTGGTTTCTTCTGAGGCTCTTCTCCTTGCCTTATATAGATGGCCGCTTTCTCCCGGCATCTTCAAGCCCCTGTGGTCTTCCCACTGTGTGTCTACGTCCTAACTGCCTCTCACATAAGGACACCAGTCATTTGGGATTAGGATCCACCCACGTGACATAGTTTTACCTTATTTGCCCTTTAAAGGCCCCATCTCCACAGACTGGGAGTTAGAACTTCAAGATATGAATTTAAGGGAGACACAATGCAGCTTGTAACAGTCCTCTACTCTCAAGATTAAAACCAAAAGACTGTAATAATGAGAATTCACCAAGTGTTAAATAGATCCAACCACTTTTTGCGAACTATTTGTGGGAAAAAGATGTGCTCCAACTTCCAAATAAATAATTTAAAAATAAACTTTTATCAGTTTAGTAGACCATCTGCAAATTGTCTTTTTTTTCTCCTGCAATGAGGGTTTTCACTGTTTGAATGAAACCTAACCTAGCTACCAGAGGACAATATTTCCTTTCTTGAAAAAGTGTTGACATTTTCACATTCAATGTAGAGATCTTTCTGGTCAATTACACAGACTTTTTTTTTTTTCAAATTTCTTCATTTACAGTTGTTACATTGCTTTATGACCATGATTCTTTAAAAATGTTTCCTGGTAAGAGACTGGTCACAGGAAGAACATTGTTTCTGCTAAGCATTAACTTTATTCCTTCTGGCTTCAAAGCCCATGTTTAACTAAAAACAAAATGAAGCTAAATTCCTAAATCTAGAACATAACTTTAATAAACATTGTTTCATTTGACAAAAGGAAAATTCTTGCAGATCACCCCAGATGGACACAAGTGGACAATGGCAAGTACTATCCTCAATCAAACCTGGCAATTTCAAGTTTATCTAGAATTCTCCCTGTAGTTCCCTTATAATTCTGTTGTTAAAAAAAAATAGTGCTCTTGATTATAAGTAGGTTGCTAAATCACACTATGGAAATTCATGCATTCTTTTTAGTACCTAATGCTTTACTTACTAATGCTTTAAAAGCTGAATTGTAGCAACAAAACTTTCCCAGGCACTTGAAGATTTATAAATGTTATAGAGGCAAAGCACACAGGCCTTGGTGTCAGGCAGATCCAGGACTAAGTCTTGGCTCTGCTACTTTAAGTGAACTCTTGCAAACGTTCCTTACCTTCCCCAAGCCTGTTCTTTCACAAAACGAAACCTCTGACTGTAACCACCTCTTAGGGCTTTGGAGACGATGAAACATGGTAACACAGCTAAAGCACTTAACACAATGGCCAGAGCAGCAGTACACAGTAAATTTCAGTTACAATTATTATTATATTAGTATTCCACAGGCTCCATAACAACCCCAGGAGGTACTACTATCATGCCCATTTTCAAAATGAGGAAAAGGAGATGTAGAGAAGCTGTCACCAGCCGAAAGTCAAACAATAAAGAATATCCCGTAACTCCAAATCCTGGAATCTACATTAAACCATGACGAGTAGCAAGTGTTGATGAAATGTTTTTAGATAAATTAGTATTTACCATCTTTGCCCCTCCCCACCTTCCATTTTCACTAACTGTTCACATCTAAGTTGCTTCCAACATGGACATGTAAATAAATTATTCATGGCTTGCATCAATGACAGACTATAAGCAGTATATACTAATAATCAATACAGGGACCTCTTTGATATGTGTGGGCATTAAAGAAACTAGCAACTGTGTTTTCACTGTGAAAATAAATCATTGCAGATGGAAAACAAATTGTTCAATAAAAAGAAACATTACCTAAAAATGTTGTTCAATGTGTTCTTCCGAAAATATTTCAGGAGGATTTCAAAAAAGATATTTGGCAACAATTGAAGTTTTTAATTTGAAAATATAAAGAAAATTTTTATAGCAACTTTATTACTTGATCTGAAGCCAATAATTTAAGACCAATGATGAATAAGAAACCTACATTAACATTTAAGTAATAAATTGTTCCTTCAAAAAATTGCTGAATATACTAAATTACAGAATAATTTCAATTCAGTTTTCTCTTGAGTCCATATATTGACTCCAAGGAGGTTACAAAATAATGATTTACTGAGTGCTTATTCCGTACCATACACTAAACTAAATATATTAACTTACTGGACTCCCCACAAATGTCCTATGTGCTAAGTAGTAGTATTATCCTACTATACAGATGAGGAAATCAAGGTATAGGAATTCTGTAACTTGCCCAAGTTCTAAAGCTATTAAATATAAAAACCAGGATCTCAACTTAGATCATCTGGCTCCAGAGTTTATACTCCCAACTAGTACTTTATACTGAATCAACTAATTAATTGATAGTATATAAATAGGTTCTATTAAAATGCTTGAAAACAATTTATATTAGTATGCTAAGCAATAAGTATGTAATAATTATATATTGTTTCTTAATGTAAAGGTAACTCTCAACTCAGCAAAACTTCCACCGAAAAATAAGTTTATTATAATATGTGCTATTTGATATCAAATATCAGTTATTAAGATGCTATAATAGATAAATATAAATTTAATAGATAAAAGTCAAAAAAAATCCAATTTTAGGACTTTTGAAGCTAAAGATTCAAAGCATATTTAAAATAATATAGGGAGAGAAAAAAATGTTGCATGTGACTTTAATTCAGTTTGTCTCAGGAAAAAGTATGCAAAATATTTAAAGCAGAGCATTTGCCATCATTTTCACTTTGAAAAAATTATCCAAAGTCTACCAACATCATCTTTCATCTTAGCTATTGTGTGACCCAAAGTTCTTTGAAATTAATAGATAACATAAAGACAGAGTACTACATGCTTTCCTAATTTTACTTTTATAGTTGCCAAAAACTATTTTGGCTATCCATAAATAACTTTACGTATTCCTTTCACATGGATGTTAACCTTCTCACCGCATAGTGATTTCTAGGTAGCCTATCGTGACATCCCCGACTGGTCATCTAGACGTGGGGTAGGGGATAAAACAGGGGAGGGAGCTCCATAAACAGATGAGTTGTGATGCAGCGCTTATTCTCATTAAATGCAACATAATACAGTATCTATTAAGACATGCTTCTGAAATTGCTGCTAGTAGTAACCTTAACAGAAATAACTGGAAATATATGCTTTGCAAACAGAATTTCTCTAAATAGAACCCTTTTAAATTAGTCCTTGGGGTGTCAGAGGATTTTTTAATTTTGTCTTCATAACTGTGTTCTTTCACAATTCACTGGCTTTGTGTCTTCAGATGCTAATTTCTTTTTCTACTAGAAAAGTTAATAGGCACCTCCACTTACAGCAGATGGTTCCTTATAAAAAAAAATAAAAATAAAAAGTTGGAGAGCATCTGGCCAGATATATCAGATCCGGTAGTTCACATTTTAAATACCTGTTTTTCTTACTCAGATAAAAATAATTTTAATCCTGGTAACTTAATCTTCTGCTCTTCTGAAATCTTAATAAGGTTTTTATGGGAGTAGATATTAAATATAATCAGTTGTCATAGTGTCATGAATACTCTTTTTCTTTTTCAGTATAAGCAGCATGCCTTAGTTCTAACAGCTGCAAAAATAGAGATTCCCTTCAATTTATACTTAGCACTTTGTGTCTTAGCTTCTACAAACCCTGGTTAACTCCCTTCCATTTCTGCAATGTTTATTTTTTCATGGCTTCTGCCTAGGCATTTGAGTTTTAGGCTGGTACTTGTGGTATTTTTCCATGTTGGAATAACTATATCATATTTTGAATGCTTCTCAGTACACATCTAATTATTCTGGCTTGAGAATGGCTCTCTCCTTTTGGTGGCTCCTGAATCCAGACGGAAGTGTGATCACAGGCTTGGGTTCGAAATATTCCAGGGGTGAACCACTGTCATCAAACAAAAGATGACTTTGAATAAAAATCACACATACCTCATAGTCATCTTTTGTGAACACCCCACTACACTAAAAGCAAAGGTTAAAGCCGGCTAAGTTTTTCTCTTTCTCAGAATAAAACCACTCACAATAAACTACCCTTTTGTGATTCACAGCTTCTACTCTGTGCTTGCAGAACACCTGGGCTCTATGTAAAACAGAGGTTTTCCGTGAATCTGCAGGAGTTACTCTGAAGTCTTCCAATGCCTTTTAACCCATAATCTATGCATGCATCTAAGAGGCACAAAAGAGCCAAGCTTTACTTCAAGGAATAAGACACTCCTTATGTAGCATCTCTACTGTGAGGTCCTTGAAACCCACCTCCCGCCGGGTCCACCAAGAACCTCAAAGACCAGCTCGACTTCCATTGGTGGAGTACCTACTGCACGCCACACCAGGGACCTGAGGTCTGCGTGGGTTAAACAACATGCACAAAATTATTTCATAAGAAGGTAGGACAATGAGATTGGAACACGGGTCTTTCCCGAGGCCCCTTTTTTTCCTACCACTCTACACTCTTCTTGCCACCAAAATATTGAAGGCACGGACAGAACCTAAAGCTCCAGGAGTACCAACCAGAGAAATTCTTACCTCTGAGCCATTCAAGCTTCAGGATCCCCAAACGGAAGCATTTGCAATTTTTAAAAATAGATCCATTTGAAAATCAGCAACCATTCAAGCCCACTGAAACAGTTCAGCACTCAATAGTAAAACGTATTTTGGGCCCTTCACTCCATCCAGAGCCAAAGCGGCCCGCAGATACTGAGGTGGCCCCCAAAAACGCAAACCATAAGCGCTTAACCATAAACCAGCGCAAACCATAAACCTCCCAACTAGATTGCTCTAGTGCTGCCTACAATGGATTTGCACAGGATGGGAAGGTGAGGGATGTGTTAGAAGCCACTGCAGGCACTGAGCTACAAGTTAGTGGTTATCATGAACCAAGACAGTGGCAGTGCAAATAGCAGGAAAGAAAGATTCGGAAACACAGGAAAAGTTAAACAACCAAGCATTCGTGATAGACTACACAGGAGAGGGATAGGCCGTAGGAATGAGAAAAATAAGTCTAAACTAATTTAAATATATGCCACCGTCTCCAACAGCAATGAAAACAGCCCCACCTAAATACAAATTTAAACCCCAGATGGCCAAAAGCCCTCCCCATGAAAATAATCTCTAACTGCTAAAACTTCTAAAACCCAAATTCAATTATTTTTAACAATGCCGTTATTTCAAGTTTTACTGTGAATTAGGCACTGCTGAATATTAATATTCATGATTTATAAACTACAAATTTATCCTTTATGCTGCACATAATTATAATCATGCCATTTCCAGAATTATGCTCCTCTTGGAAGTTTTACATTGGAAAATTATGCTCAGTTAATGCACAAAAGGATAAGAGAGGCCAT
>JAQQSY010002599.1:0-13568 GCA_028646535.1 Procyon lotor
ATAATAAGTAAGTAGAGAGTTCTGAGGAAATCATCAGCTGAGAAATGCACTGAGCAACTTTATAAAGGAGTTTCCAAAGCTAGAATCACTGTTTCTTCTGGCTAGAATTTGTCGCATCTGAATAGAAGTCCTTTGAGTCATGACATACATTCTGTTTGGTTGGAAATTTTTTCTGATTGGTCAAATCTCATGTTATACTGGTAGCTAAATACTTTGGATTCCACTTTGCTGTGTTTGGTACTATCTTTAAACAGCATAATCATTCTTTTATTTTTACTGTTTTTTGATGTATAATTTTCAAACAACAAAGTGCATTAATCTTTAGTGTACAGCAAAATGAATTTTCACATTTTTACATGAATATATGTATAAATCATGTCACCACCACTCACATGAAGTCTTTGAATGTTTCCAGTATCTTATAAGTATTCTCAAGCTCCTTCTGATCAGTCCCCCTCAAGATTCTGATTATTATAACCATAGATTTGCCTTCAGGTTTTTAATTTTGTATAAATGCAGTGGTTTACCACAGAACCTTTTGTATTTGACTTCTTTCACTCAACATTATGTCTATGAGAGTCTTTCTTTTAAAAAAAAAAAAGATATTCATTCATTCATTCATTCATTCATTCATTCATTCATTTTAGAGAGAGAGCACACAGGCAAGAGCAAGAGCACAAGCGGGGAAAAGGGGAAGGGTAGAGGGAGAGGAAGAAGTAGGCTCCCTGCTAAGGGGGAAGCTGGATGCAGAGGCAGGGCTCAATTCCAGGACCCTGGGATCACAACCTGAGCAGAAGTCAGATACTTAACCAAATGAGTCACACAGGCATCCCTGAGATTATTTCATTTTATTGCATGTATCAGGAGTTCATTCTTTTTCATTGTTGGAATATACCCTAATTGATTTATCTATTCTATTGCTGATGGACATTTGTATGGTTTCCAGTTTGGGGCTATTATGAAAATTCTTGTACATATCTTCGTGCATTGGATATTTAACCAGGAGTGTAACTGCTGTATCATGGGGGTATATGCAAGTTTAGGTTTAGCAGTAACATGTACATATATTTTGTCACTGTCTTCTTCAAAACAATATACCCCTTTCTCATTTGTATCATTTAATTCATATCAAATTTAAAAGTTTTCTTATATCATCATCCACATATAACTTTTCACTTGACTTATACACTTGACTCTCTCCCTTCCCTTCTCCTTCTTTTTTCTTTCCTTTCTACTCTTCTGTTTTCTGTAATACCCATTTTCTTCTTCCTATGAGAAAGTGACAAATCATCATTTTCTGTCTCTTGCTTGACTTTTGCAATGGGGCAAGCTTTTCAGTTATTTTCTGCAAGAATGCTTAATTGAACTGTCGAACAAATGGGTTGATATCTGGCCAGAACCTTTCCTAATTTGTAAATTTTTAATAAATCTAGAGTATTAGTCTATTGTCAACATTAGCCCTTAATGGTAAAGAAAGCCTTAAAGGCACGAATTCAAGATGCAGAATTTATTTAGGTAAATTTTTCTATTTAAGTGTTGAGAAACTATAAGCATTGGGTTAAGACATTGGAAAGATATATGTTTCAGAATATTAACATATAGTAAGTATTATTTTTAAATATCAATTCATTAGATTTAAAACTGGACATTAAATCTTTACATAATCACATTTAGACTTCTATTTTTAAAAGGCTATTATTAAAACCCTTTCCCAAATAACCTGTATTCATTATTTTGTATATCTAATGTGGTGGTAAGGAGGGGAGAGCCTGGAACTGCATTCCATGGCTGCCAAGATTTGGTGAACCTGGGAGGTAGAGCCATGGGATAGAAGAGTAAATAACATTATTTCACATATTCCCGTTTTTCTAAGGTGACATAGGTTTGGAGATAGTCTGTGTAAGTCAGTAGAAGTCACAGAAAGTTTGGGAATCTGTTCTGTATGTTCCAAAGGGGACTGATCACAAAGCCAACCTAAGTTGTCAATATATTTCTGAGACTACTGCCTAATGTAGGGGCAACTCTTCACAGTGTTATAGTAAATCCTGGCATCCTTTATGAGGGGATCTCATTTCAGCCCTGGGTACAACCGGGAAGCGATTCTTCCTGAGCCATCCTTTCATCACAATAGCGTACAAGAAAAAGGTCTGGAATGCCAGAAAGACCAATGGTTGGGGCAAGGGCTGTTGGCTTCTGTGGAAGGTACTGGAGAAAAGCAATTCTCTTTTAAAATGAATTAATAAGTGCTCAGAATGAAAGAAGAACAAACAAAACAAAAACTACTCTGAGCCAGTACCTAGACAAAGGACTAAGAACTAATTTTTATGGGCTTAGAAACAATACAAATGATATTGAACAAAATAATTATTTGGGTTACTCATATAATGTATTAAAATGCAAAATAAATAATGAATGAAAGCACTTATTTTGCATTCATACCAACTGCATTGGTAATTGTTATTTTAGACTCCAGCTTATGTTTTGCTTTTATATTAGAAGTTGGATTATATCTTCTTATAAACAATGTTTATATCATTCTTTTTGCAATTAAAATATGTAAAAATGAAGACTTTCATATAATTGTTTTGCCTGGCGTTCTTGTTTTGGTAATTTGCAATAATGAACAGTGTTCACCAACTCCCATAACTATGCAATTGGTTCAGAAGTTCCCTCTGCTTAACTAATTGCTATCAACCTTTTAGAGCCAACCCTAAATTTAAATTTCCTAACATCAGCATCTACACTAGATCCATATTTGAAAGACTAAATAACTGGAGATGATAAATATAAAAGTCATTTTCTTAATGATTAAAATCATTAATAACCCTTTTCAAACAAGATTCATATTATTTCCCAAAAAACCCAAAATCCATACTCTCTATATACTATAATCCAATAATGGAATTCTGAAGAAACATCATATTATTTAAAAATCACATAAAAAAGAACAATCATTTCAGTGAAAGAAAAGACTAGGATGAGAAGGTTTCAGGGTCACGATTGTCAGTGGCTGCAAAGTAACACACATGAGTAATGCAAATTTGATTTCCTAATTAATCAATGTTATAGCTGATTCAAGTCATGAAACTTGCAGGAAAAATGCGTATACTCAAAGAAGCATCTGACTATTCTTCCTCCTCATTCCCTTGTACTCTGATTCCTTTGAGAAGTAGTTAACAAACTTGGTCTGCCCTCTATAAAGAACAGAATATACTTAAAATATTGGCAACATTCTAGGTATTAAATGCATATAAAATATTTCATTTCTTGCCTCTCTGAGCTGAGACAGAATTGAAAATAATAAAACAGTGGATAATAATAAGAAGAAAAATAATAACAGTGGAGATGTTGGCGTGAGTTTTATTTTAGTCCACATTAGAACCCAGTCCTGATAGCTTCGTCTGAAAGACTGATAGGGCCAGTCCACCAGGAGACTATTTGCATAGGGAATGAGCTATTACTAGGGTACTGATTTCAGTTAGAATGAATAACATGTAATACATTCATGCAATGGAATATAATTTCAGTTAAAATAAATGGCACATATCAATATGGAAAAACCCCACAAATACAAAGTTAAACATTATTTTGGGTTCCTGGACCCAGTTCAAACGCGCGCGCGCGCGTGTGTATCAACTCCCTTTTTCCTCTACAAAAGTGCATTCCTCTCCTTTGTTCTCTAAACTTGCTTATAGTTTTGCTTGTCCCTGATTGCAATTCTCTGCTCCATTATGTTAACAATACAGAGTCATGATTGATTAAATCATTGGCCATTAGCAATTAATTCGAACTCTAGCTCCTCCCTAGAGGTTAGGGGGATGGTACTGAAAGTTCTGACACCCTAATTATATAGTTGACTCCACTGGCAACCAGCCCCCATCCTTCAGTGGAGTCCAAAAGTCACTTCATTAATATAACAAAAGACATACTTGTTGCTCTCATCACTTAAAAAATTCCAAGTGTTTTAGGATCTCAATGCCAGAAACAAGGACAAAGACTAAATATTTATTTATTATAAATCACAGTATCACAAACATAAAAAAATTATGGAAGGACAAAGGGGAAGTATTATGCATGCCACTTGTTTAAAAATTCAAAACATAAAATTTTATGGAATATTTATGGATTTTCCTAAACAATAATACATATTGTTTATATATTACAAAGTCATGGCCTAGAAAGATATGCATTCATTCCAGAGAGTGGTTTTCTCTGAGCACAAATGCAGGATTGGATGGGGGAAGAAGACACCCAATATAACTGTAGTTAATTTATCTATTTTAAAAAAGTGAAAAAAATTAGCTTTTTAAAATTACAGGTTCTGTTTTATTTTTTAAAAGATTTCATTTATTTATTTGACAGAGAGAGATCACAAGTAGGCAGAGAGAGATGGGGAAGCAGGCTCCCTGCTGAGCAAAGGGCCCACTGCCAATTTGGGGCTCCATCCCAGGACCCTGAGATTTTGACCTGAGCCAAAGGCAGAGGGTTTAACCCACTGAGCCACCCAGGTGCCCATAAAATCACAGGTTTTAAAGCAGAACATTTCCTCAATGAATCCTAATAGTACTAGCTAATATCGGCCTCTAAACAGTCATGCAAAGTACATGCCTGTTTGGCACATCAACTTAGGTAAAGGTCTAAAGGCAAAGCAAAAATAATTACAACTGAAACCTAATACATGTTCATAACAAAATGTTCATAACTTTTCTCAACAACTTTGAAAAACCCAAAACACTCATTGTTAAAATGATTGAAAATTGAGGGGCAAATTAAAATTATTGCAGAGGTGGATTAGATAAAATGCAGCTGGGGTGGTTGGTAAATTTTAATGTAATTTAGAGATGAAAGAACTTTGTGATCTAGTCCTGTGGTGATTCCTGGCACTGAGGGGTTTGAAAGGCAGCAATGGGAATGTGGCTGGAAGAAGAGTGATTTTCCATTTATCTAAAAATAATTTCTACTTTTCTTTGAAAATATTTTTTTCATTAGTATGAAATGACACTAATTCTGTGTGGTAACACTGATTAACTTATGTTGATTGGAAGTTTGATTATCAGATTTATTTGTAATTGATTAATAAGCTCCAAGAAAATGAATAAATGCAGTGCTTTTGGCAATAAAACTTTTCAAAACATCGATTTGCTTGAAAAAATAAAAATTTCTTGCTGATAAAAAAGGATGGAACAAATGTATATAATTTAGTGGTTTCTCGGAAACTGAGATTCTAAAAGGTTTAATTGCTCAAGTCACATAGCTGGGAATGAGGAAATAGTCACTAGTCTATATCGTTCTGGGTCATTCTGCATGCTAATGTATTATTATCTTCTTTATTGAAAGAGGAGATGAGATAGGAATTTCCCAGACCGATATGAATGCCATGTGACTGACCAAAAATGCATTATTTCTCAAAAGAAATAAATTAGTAAATGCAGTTACTACATCAACTGTGAAAGGCCATTTAAATTCACAGGAAATGAAATTGAAAGGGAACTAACATTTACTGAGTACCTACTATGTGTACATGTATGTGCTCTCCTGTTACTTCATTTACTTACCTTAACTTTCTAAATTTATTATTATTCTCATTTCACAAATGTGAGAAATCAGATTCACCAGGATTAAGTAGTTTGCTCATTGTCTGGGGGAAATGCTGAGTCAGCATTTGAAGTAGAGTTTCATTCTACAACTTTACAGCCTGTGGATAGGTCAGGATCATTAAGAGAACTTCGGCTGAGTACTTGGGATTTTTGATAACATTTGTGCCATTTGTGCCATGTGCCATTTGTGTATTCTTAACTCATTCCATGTTATAATAAGATTAGCTATGAGCTTGTAGAATAGAAGAGCCATACTACAGCCAACTACAGTTGCAATAGCTTCCAATTGTTGTTAAAAAATTACAAATTTTTAAAAATGATTTTATTCATTTATTTGACATAGGGAGAGAAAGAGAGTAACCACGAGCAGGGGAGCTGCAAGCAGAGGAAGAGGGAGAAATAGGATCCCTGCTGAGCAGGGAGCCCAATGTAGAGCTCGATCACAGGACCCAGGGACCATGACCTGAGTCAAAGACAGACACATAACTGATTGAGACATGCAGGAGCCCCAAATTACACAAATTTGATGGCTCAAAACAAAACAAAAATTATTTATATACAGTTCTGGAGGTCAAAGTCCAAAATAGGTCTCAGTGGCTGACATTAAAGTGTTAGTAAGAATGCACTCTTTTTGGAGACAAAAGGGAGAGAATCTGTTTCCTTACCTTTTCCACCTTCTAGAGACCTTCTGCACTCATTGGCTTATGGCACATTCCTCTTCTTCAAAACTAGCAACACTGGGTCTTCAAATCTGTGGCTGATCAAATGGGCCCACCTAGATTATCCAGGATAATCTCCCTATTTCAAAATCCTCAATTTAATAAAATCACAATCCCCTTTGCCATGAAAGGTAACATATTCATATCTTCTGGAGGTTAGGAAGTAGACATCTTTGGTAGGCAGCATTATTCTGTGCCTACCATAGTGGTAAACAGGAACTTCTCTTCATAGGAAGACAGAGAGTCTGAAACCCTAATGGTTTTTGCTTTACATCCCAAAGAAGATAGTTTATGTAGCCCACCTACACAGCACATAACAGAAAATGAATAGTGACTTTTCAGTGACAAGACCTGGTAGTTTATACAGTTCACAATATGGGGAAAATGATGTATCTTAAGTTCCAGAAATGCACGCATATATGTTGTCATAAAAGAAAAGCAGTAATCTCCATGAAGCCTTCATTTACTCTCCCTCTACCCCCTCCTCCGGATTTGATCTCAATGTTCCTCTTTGGTCTTCTTTTATAACTGATCATTTCACTATCATAGCATTTAACATTTTATATAGAATTTCTCTTTTTACAAGTGTGGCTCCACACTGAAATGGGAAATCCTCAAGGGCAAAAACAATGATTTCCTTTCCTATGTGTCCCATTGCCTGATAGGTTACTTGGCCCATACTAGGCACGGAAAACATATTTGTTAAAATACCTTATATTTGTTCACTTTGGTCATTTTTCTATAAAAACAAACTCCGTGGGCAATAGTCTTTTCCTAACGTATGTTACTTATTTTATATCCTCAAGGCATTACAATACTAACTTCCATGAATGGGGTTCAGAGAATCCAGAAAATCCCTAAATGTTTGCATAATATGCTGGGTGTGTATGAGAAGGCTAATATCCTTCCCAACAATGTCATCTTATGAGTAGAGCATTCTGATCATCTTTTGCTACACTGTTGGAAGGATGGTTACACATACCCTTAAACATTTCCGACATAGGATGAAGGTTCAACCTTATACAGGGTAAAATAAAAGATGGTAGCATTTTATTTCAGAGAAGTGATTAGATGTCTTAATCGTGGCACTCTTGAATGGCCACAGTCACTTTTTCCATAATGAAAGGTCTAATTGCTTTGGGTTCCAGTTTCCATTTTCAAGCTGGTCTAGGGTATTAGTGTCTGTCTTCATTACCCTTTTGCTGGAAGTTATTTGTATGATACTTTGAGTGCCAGCTGCATTACAAAAATGTTGATGGCCAGTATCTTGGCCTGTGATAATTGGGTGCTTTCAATGTTAGAAATGCCAAGTTGTTAATTAGCTTAATGTAAGGACTATACATCAATTTTTTTATTTTCATTTTCATTGGCCAGCATTATCTTCTTTTTAAGTAGATGTCTGCTAAAGTGTTTTGGAGGTGCTTGTTTTCACAAAATTATCATCCTGGATTAGTGAGTTAAGAACAGCTGCCTCAAGTGAGAGCTGATTTAGTCCATTACTTGAAGCATGAACCAAAACATTATCGGTGCATAGAGAATTCATGGGAAAATCCACTTTTGCCACGCTCTGACAACAGCACAGCAAATCAAGGTGGTGTTCTGGGACTAAAGCAATTTTACTATTCATAGAAAACTTTGATACCTAATGGTTTCTTGATTAGCAAAGAGAAGCTATACACACATCAATAATCAAGTCTAATAGAGAAAAGGAATCTAAGTTTCTTATGACTTGACTGTAAACGTTTATCAATTTTTCTTTTGTTCCCTTTTGTCTATTCTAAAATATTGACATTGTTAAGCAAAAGTTCGACTACAACAACTGTTTTACATGGAATTAGGACTTCTCATTCATATTCCAGCTTTCATCACTCATTTTACTGATAGATTTTAGGATTCTGGGTTGAGTTGGCCAACTCGGCAGCTAGGCAAATCATTAAAGTTGAAAATGGCATGGCCCTGACAGTAAAGTCTTTGAGTACATTTGAAACTCAGGAATGGCTGGAGCTGCCACCTGGCATAAGTGATCGCTTCTATTTTGAAGGAGAAAAACTATGCATCATAATGCCTAGGATGGGTAGACAATTAGTGTTATATATTATAATCTTCATCAGTGATAATGATGGAAAACTAATAACAACAATGATAATAAACTGTTGACAAATACAGTTAGCATAATGGCTGATTCTCAGATTTAATTACTGTTAGATTACCATGGCAGAGAGCATTTTTTAACGAAATGGGTTTGGACATAGAGGAAGTCTGAGAGTTCTAGACCTGCTTATCACACATTTATCATTTGTGTGGCCTTAAGAAAGTCAAATAATTTATTTTAGTGTCAGTTTCCTCAATCACAAAATGGCGATGGTAATAGGTATTAACTATAAGTGGGCACAAAAAAGTAAATAAGGTGACAGAACGCTTCACAACTGGATTGTGGTGATGGTTGTGTGACTTGGCACATTTACTAAAAATTACTGAATCAAACACTTAAATGGTGAATTTTAAAGCATGTAAATTACATCTCAATATATTTGTTAAAAAGATGAGGGTGCATATTTATTCTTTCAACAAATGAATGGCATATCCTGTTTTCAAAGAGCTCACAATCTCAGTTAGATGATAAGTAAATTTGTAATCATTCTGCCTTTCACCACAACATATTCAATGCATTATAGCATTTACTCAGCGCCAGGCACTATGATAAGCACTTTACATATGTTAACCCTTTTAATCCTCATGCCTATTATCATCTCCCTTTCACAGATGAGGAATCTGATATGCAGAGTACTGGAGGACACATATTCATTATATAGTGGAGCTGAGATTCAGATCCAGATCTTTTGACTCCAGAGTGCATTCCTCTTAACCAATACTCCCAGCAGCTTCTAAATGGGAATATGCATAAAATCCCAAGGTATCATGGGAGTTACAGAGAAATGAAGGGCATGCAACAACCTGAATGGTCAGAAAAGGACTTTCAAAGGAGCTATGAAATACATGCTGAAGAACTGAGTAGTTTGCCAACAAAGAAATGGAGGCAATGTCACTCCAATCTGAGGAAATAGAATACATAAAAGCACAAATGTAAGCAATAAGAGTCTGAACTCTCTTCCAGCTCTGAAAGTCTAAAATTCTGGGAATAGATTGGAATGATGTAAGTAGAAGTAATCTAGGAGAGAATTTTAAAAATCCAATAGAAATAGTGAAAATATATTCCTTCACAAAAAAAGTTCCTTCTTTCACAGCTCAGGTAGCCTGTTGCCGAGGCAGCAAAAGGAGAAAATTCATGTATTATTTTATATGATCTCATATTGCTGTTTTCTGGGGAGCAATTATCCTCCTATTTGGGTTACCTGATGTAGAGAGGACAGGAAACATGACAGTTCCTATCTGTGCACTGAGGGGAATCCAGGCTCAGCCATCTAGGACTCCTTAGGTCAGTGTGAAATCATAATCCCTTTCAATTTCAGCCAGAGAGGCAGGAGGAGTTTGAGAAGGACATGAAGACAGAAAGTATATGAGGCAAGTCCAGTCTAAATTCAGTGAGGATTCCTTTATTAAGTGGTCTCATTTGCAGGTATATGGCTCTACAGCAACCTTTACAAAGATAATGAATTATATTAGTGAAGTACTGTAGGTCAGATTTCTCTATTGTTTTAAATACCTTTCCTGTTTTTAATAATTTCCTTCCCTCATTCATTATTACTATTTTTTAACATATCTTCAGTGTTATTTATGAATTCACCAATATTTCTTGTTCTTATTTTAAAATTACTTGCTTTTATCTTTATTTAACCTTTGTTTCTGCATTTTGGGTTGCTCTATTTGTTACTTTCTTAAATTAAAATCTTAGTTTATTCACTTTTTTCCGATTT
The DNA here is from genome assembly GCA_028646535.1 of Procyon lotor. Classification (NCBI taxonomy): domain Eukaryota; kingdom Metazoa; phylum Chordata; class Mammalia; order Carnivora; family Procyonidae; genus Procyon; species Procyon lotor. Next base: position 10,192 of record JAQQSY010002599.1, read on the forward strand.
GTCCATTAAAGCTTATAAAACCATCAGTTTGTCTTTAAGCATGGATTTGGCTCTAATTTTTAAGCTTTATGCACAGTTGTCACTAGCTTGATGAGTAATATCAACTTGTGGGATATACACATGAGATTTTTTTTTCCCTTAATTCTTGGTTTTAGTCATAATATGCTGAATCTCCCATTCCCATCATTTACTGACACCTTGGACAGATTTCATCCATTTTTGATTATTAAAATGCAGCCCAGTCATATAGTTATTAGGCAATTCTGGTGGAAATATGGTAAGAAGAGTAAAATACATTAACTCAAATAACCCATTGTGTGAAAGTGACAGGAAATATCAATATAAAGAAAACCATCTTTTATGAGAAAAGGCATATAAAATTATTGAAAATAAATAGTAGTGAGTATGTTTTAGCTTACTGTATGAAATTGATAGGTGTATCCACAAAAGAAAAGAGTTTTTTTGAGGGAAAAAACAGCAAAATTGTTCAAAATAAATAGGTGCTGATTACGTTCAAATTAAATTCAGAAAGGAGGAGGAACTCCAGCCTTTTGAATTAATGGGTCTCTGGGACCTTGAATCCATTGACATTGAAATACTGCTTTCTACTTGACTTTCTGATCATGAAAGAATGCCAGCAGTGTCATTTATACTCTTAGTAAACCCTGAGCCATTTACAACGTTGGGAAGAAAGCACATTCCTTGGAAATAGTGAGGAAAACTCAGCTTTGGACAGATATAGCACTGACCAATCTCACTAGAAGGAACATAGAACTTGGTAAGAGATAGTAGGGAATATGTTTGTAATGAAATAAATAATTGAATGTGGGCTATGGTTGATGAATTGGAGGGAAGAGGATTTTCAGAAATGAACTCTATCTTGCTTCTGTGTTTCTAACCTAAGGTGGCTTCTTATCATCAGCTGGCATGCTGAAGTGGTGATCCATAAATAAGGTAACTCTATGAAGTTTAAAATAAGCTGAGAAAGTTTAAAGGAAGTCTAGGAACTCTAAAACATGTTGGATTCTATATACACTGAGCTGGTCATATGAGAACTATGATTTCCACAGTTCTCAGGAGTCTCTCCCTTCCCTTCCATCCATTTTCTTAACAACACATCCTTTGACACTATTTATGATGCTGCAAAGGGGAAGCCCGATTGAAATGTGGATCCATGCTTTGTTTGAAGTCACTGTTAGTATACTCTGAGCAAGTGTGATAAATAGATTCTGTGTTTCCCTTAGGTGCCTCTTCATGTAAATTGATGACTGCTGCCCAGGGGAATGAGCAAGGCCTGAAGATGTGAAGAGGGATTAGTTTAAATGTGGCAAGACCATAATCCATAAGGAGGAATATCTATCACTGTCACACAAAGGAACCACGGTGCTGGGAAGACCCTCTCTGCCTGGAAAAAGTATCCCACTCCATGGCTGACAGTTCAGGCCTCCTTAGCTCAACTCTACTTGTTCTCTCCAAAAAAGCTCTTTTATTCAAATTTGACAAACTAATTACTGCTACCATTTGGCTTTGAATGACTCAATTATGGCTGCAGTCACTTGGTTTAGTAATTACTAAAATTATGGTTTGGGCCCAAGTCCAGTTCTGTCTTTGCTCTCTTCCCCACGGAAGCAGGGAGAAGCACTTTTATAGGAAAATAGATGGTGATTCAGGAGCGAAGTTGTAACAATAATTTTAAATGATTTCAGTCAATGGGAAAATAAAACTGAACACCCTGGCTTGAGAATAGGGCTAATTTTTTTCATAGTCTTTAAGAAACCTGGCACCCTGAAACTATAGGTTTGGTTTCTATGGATAATCCTAGTCTCTGCATGGATGAGGCTAAAAACTCCTTTTTCCCCTTTTACCCATGATAAACTTGTTAGAATTTATTATAAACTGATGGTTAATTCATGGTGTTTTGGTTTAACTAGAGCAAAGATTCTAAGTTCTTAATACCTCCTTTCCAGGTTGGTTTTGGAGAGAAGAAAGCCTTGGGGAGGCATAAAGATTTTAGAGATTCTGAGGATAGAGTTTTACTTGATTTGAAGGCTTTATCACAATTTTATTACTGAAATTGCTCAGTATACAGGACATAATGTTCAGTCAAGTAAAGAACACTGTCAGTTTCAAATTCTGGCTCCATTATTTTGGTCCTGTGTAATTTTGATAAGTCACTTAATTTCAGTAATCTCCATATCCTCATCAATAAGTGGGGATTAATATGAGATGCTTCCTTCATGGGGTAATTGTGAGAATCAAATATGAAGTACCAAAAAAAAAAAAAAAAGGAAAGAAAAACAAATGCAACAAATAGAAAATAGTTAAAAACATGGTAGACATCAAACTAAAATATCAATAATTATTTTAAATCCGAAGGGTCTAAACACACCAATAAAAGATAGATATTGTCAGAATGGGTGAAAAAAAGCAAGACCCAACTATATGTTGTCTATGAGAAATTCATTCTAAATATAAAGACTTAGACCAAAAGTAAAGAGATGAAGAATGTTATACCAAACTAATGCTACTCAGAAGAAAGCTGAAGAAGCCATATACTTTTCAAACAAAGCAGATTTAAGAAAGGAAAATTTTCAGAGATAAAGAATGACATTACATAATGATAAAAGGATTAATTCTTGGAGGAGTTTCAGAAGACGGCAGAGCAGGAGGACCCTGAGCTCACCTTGTCTCCACATTTACAACTAGATTATCATCCACATCCAAGTCAATAAACCAGAGAGTGATCTGAAGACTGGTAGAACAAACTCCACAACTAAATATAGAGAAAAAGCTGCACCTGAAAGGTTAGGAAGGTCGGAAAGACTGAATGAGGCTGCTGGAGAAGGAAAGGAGCAGCATGCAAGAAAAGGGCAGAGAAATGGGCCCTTGTGCCAGGGAGCTCACACAATCCCCATAACATTTGGCCTAATTCTGTGAGTTTATAAAACCAAGGGAACTTGGAGCCTGAAGCTTTAAAATTCAGCTGACTCAGCACTGGGTGAACCCTGAGAATGAGTAGTAGCTGGGTCACTGCCCTGAAAGAGACAGCCGCCTACATAGAGAGGCAACATAAAAACTGTCACAGAACACTGGGGGCCAGAGGGAGGCAGATCTATTCTTCGTGATTTCTGAGCGTGTTGAGGGACTTCTTTGAAAATGAGGGAGCCGGCAGGGTCCATTTTCCTCACTCACTACCAGCATAAACACAGAGCCACCTTTGGCAGGTGGGGCTGCACAAAAACTTATAGCCTTGGCCCCAGGGCTCAGGACAAATTTTGTTAAGTCATTGAATGCCCCACCCACGTGCCGGGTGCACAGCTGTCACTGGGGGCCCTGCCTAGCTGCAGCGTGGTGCCCAGCCACAGGCCCCAGTCACC
>JAQQSY010002600.1:0-13568 GCA_028646535.1 Procyon lotor
TACATTAAAATACAGGTTTTCTAGTGAAATAAAGTAATCACAATAGGGACGGGGAAAGGTATATTCAACCACTTAAGCAGTAACCCTTTCCACAAGACTAGACAGATTTATACCAAATTTCTAAAGCCATCACCTCTCAGAGAGACATGAGTTTGTTCCAGATCTGTTCCAAGCCCGTTCTTCAGCCCACTTATCCTTTGGGAAGGCCTGCACAGAAGGTCTGACTCCTATCCCTGCCCAAACCATTCCAGGTTCTTCTCCACATGCTCTGTGCAGTCCTGCTCACTTCAGAGGCTGTGTACCACGTGTGGTTACACGCATGGCGGAAAAGTTTACAAATGCTCAGCCTTTATTAGAAACTTACATGCACCTAAGCTTTTTCAAAAAAGGCCTTAGAAAGGCTTCAGAGAGGAAGCAACATGTAAAATGCAACTTACGAATCAATTCCTCTGAATACTTGTGTTGAGATCTTTGAAAGGATAATCAGTCCCACCTCAGAATCCACATCAGCCAGTACAATCCTCTGTATACAGCACTCAGGAAAGCTCTAATGAATTAAAATGGGAGGAACACGAAAAGCATTCTAGATGGAAGAAGCAGGATGGGTAAAGACACAAGGGAGAGAAGGCACAAATGTTCCGGAAAATGGTACAATGGTGTGTGAGTGGGAGGTGGAGAAGACTATGCTGAAAAGTAGTTGGTGGCCAGATCATGGAAAGCTTTCACTGTCATGCCAAAAAGTGAGACATTGATGATGCAGGAAAAGGGAATGATGGTGATTAGGGTTGTGCAAGAGTACTTCAGATGATTTAGAAGGGGGTTGACCAGAAGCACTATTAAATAAGCTGTTGTGATAAAGAAGAAGGATGTCAGTCCTGAACTGGAGAAACAGCAACAGAAATGGAAAAGCACCATTAGAGAGCAAGGGTACCACTCAAGTAGAACCCACAAAATTTAGTGGACACAGGGAAAGGAGAGTTGAAGAAAATACGAAGGTTTCAAGGTTTATTAAATGTGACAACAGTAAAGTCCATCAACACACGAAGGAAATGAGCTATCTGGGGAAGATATGAATCTATTAGTACAAGTGCGAGCATTCAAATTGAAAGAAATCTTGGCATGCGTCTGAAAATATGAGAATGGGATCCAGACTCAAAAAAACCAAAGTCACCTGCCCAGTTCAACCCATAGAGGAAAGAAGCTACTGTTGGTAGCTCTGAAGTAGGAGAAATTGTTTTTGCTCTGCTCTAGAGGAAACTGTATGAATGTGAATGCTTCTTCCTCCTTCCTGATAACAAAACTGTCTGACTGATAGCTCTCTTTCCCCCCTGACTACCAGGGTGCTTACATGTGTTCATTTCTACAATTATGCTCATCTTTATGTCTGGAAATTTTCTCTTCTCCATTTCTTGGTCTTACCTTAGTTACTTGTTTTTCTTGGCCCTGCCTCCTTCTATTATACTTTATTGTTTTATTTTATATGTCCAATACCTCCATAAATATTTGTTACCAAAAAATGAGGAAATGAATGAATATGGTTTGTAAAAAGCCTTCTCAAATCCTTTGTGGAAAAACAGGATTTAAAATGTGAATTTTATTTAATTTTAATTTGAGTTTAAATTTAAAAATGGTTTTATTTGCAGAGATGATAGCTAAATTCTTATGAATTACAGGAGTGCTTCTCTCCAATTAAGAAAACTTGCAAGATATTAAATGTCTGTTTTAAAAGGCAAATTAAAAGATGATTAATTTCATTATAAAACAATTTAGGCACACAAAAGATTCTTGCTCTGAAATAAAACTTGAGCAACATAATAAAAAAATTTTTCTTCAAGGAAGAATTAGAAACTTTTGGCAAGGGGGGCCTGGATGGCTCAGTCAGTTAAGCATCCAACTCTTTGATTTCAGCTCAGGTCATGACCTTAAGGTGGGGAGACGGAGACCCATGTGGGTTTCGCACGCAGCACAGACTCTGCTAGAGATTCTTTCTCTCTCCCCTTGTTCCTCCCCCTGCTCATGCATGTGCTCTCTCTAAATAAATAAAAAAATATTTTTTTAAAAACGTTCAGCAAGCAAAATCTAACAAAGTATCTCTAATATAACAATACAAAGCATTAAAAAAACGCTATTAACTAATATTCAATTTATATGCTTTTTTTGTTTTTACTTTTTTAGAAAGAGGCAGGGATGTGGGAGGTCAGGGTGGGAGAAGGAGAGACAGAATCTTAAGCAGTCTCCACACCCAACTTGGAGCGCAGTGTGGGGCTAATCTCATGACCCTGGGATCATGACCTGAGCCAAAATCAAGAGTTGGACACGACCGACTGAGCCACCCAGACACCCCTTTACACCATTTTTTAAAGAGAGAAGCTACTGAAAAAATAAGTCACACAAGGACAATTCAACAATAAATGTTGTGGGACACCCGGATGGCTCAGTGGGTTAAAGTCTATGCCTTCGGCTCAGGTCATGATCTTAGGGTCCTGGGATCGAGCCCTGCATCAGGCTCTCTGCTCAATGGGGAGCCTGCTTCCCCTTCTCTCTCTGCCTGCCTCTCTGCCTACTTGTGATCTCTCTCTTCTCTCTGTCAAATAAATAAATAAAATCTTGAAAAAAAAACAATAAACGTTGTACCCCATTCCAAAGAGAGGTGCTTGTTGTGTGTGTAAATATACATATACTTTAGATATATATATGATTTAGATACATTATATATATACAATTCACACAGTATCTAAATGATAATCTCTTTGTGCTTGCCTTGGTTCTCCCTAATAGGAAAGGCCCCTTTCCAAGCTCAGAGGCCTCCACTTAGTACACTATGATTCCACAAGTCCTGTCTGTTCTACAGACACCTGATAGTTTGTCCTCTACCCTGGCAAGCCTTATTGTAAGCTCCGTTCACTCCTTTTAACCAAAAGACCAGTTACTACATTCTTGTCCTCCTCACTGGCACAGCTCCTTAATGCAGGCAGTCGGATATCTTAACGGAAAATATGCAGAGTAGATCTGAATTTTACATATTTTCTTTCTACACCAAATGATATCCCTCCATTCGCCCACCCATGGGTCTAAACCAAGAAGTATACAAGTCATTCTGGAGAAATATTACCTTTTAGAGAAACATCCTTCAGTTATAGGTCTTCACAATCTGTCTTAAATGTTATGCCAAAAAATGCAGCATTTTAAAGAAAGCAGGTGTCTTTGCAATCCTTGCAATGGAGACGATCACTTAGGCATGTTTTGCCACTATTTTTTTACACTATCATTTACTGAGAAGTCTACGCACTAGATATTTAAAACTCACTGGTTAGACTTTGTAAAAGGAATTGAGATAATGTATATTAGTTCCATTCTATAGACAAGGAAACAAAGATAGAAAGCCATGTAAGTACAAAGGCCCTTGGCTTTTTGTGCTTAAGACATTGTGTCTCTGGATAACTCTTCTGTGTTCAAAGAGCTCATCAGTTCAACAGGGCTCTGAGCGTCCCCAGTCTTTCAAGACACACTCAGTGAAAACCTTCTATTTGTGGGCTTAGTAAAGGGTTCTAAGAAAGAGGTGATAACTGTGTCTTGAAAGGTAGATAGACTCAGGCAGAGAATTAGTTATTCTAATAGAGAGCTGAGTATCAAGAGTATGGATCTGAGTTATGTTGGAACCTATAAGACATCCCGATGGTAGGATATGAGAGTCTGGAGCACACAGAGTTTAAAGATATTAATGAGTAGTTGTTAGTATTTCACTGACATTTAAAGCTTTATGACTGTATAGCAAGAACTCAAAACATCATTGAAAGAAATTAAAGAAGACCTAAATAAATGGAAAGGCATCCTCTGTTCATGAAATGTTGGAGAAATGTCTATTCAGATCCTTTGCCCATTTTTAAATTGGGTAATTTGTGTTTTTACTGTTGAGTTATAAGAGTTCTTTATATATTCTGGACACTATTCCTTTATCAGATACATACTTTGCAAAAAAATTTCTCCCATTCTCTGGATCAGCTTTTTCATGTTCTTACTAGTGTCCTTTGAAGCACTAAAGTTTTCAAATTTGATGAATCCCAATTTATCTAAATTTCTTTTTGTTGCTTGTACTTTTGGTATCATAGCTAAGAAACCACTGTTAAATTTACAGTCACCTAGATTTTTTTTTAAGATTTTATTTCTTTATTTGACAGAGAGAAAGAGATCACAAGTAGGCAGAGAGGCAGGCAGAAGGAGAGGGGGAAGGCAACTTGGGATTGGCTCCTCACTGAGCAGAGAGCCCAATGCAGGGCTTGATCCTGACCCAAGATCATGACCCAAGCTGAAGGCAGAGGCCCAACCCGCTGAGCCACCCAGGCGCCCCTGAAGTCACCTAGATTTTACACTGTGTTTTCTTCTAAGAGATTTATAGTTTTTAGTTCCTACATTCAGGTCTTTGATCCATTTTGCTTTAGTTGTGTATATGGTTTGAGGCAGGGGTCCAAATTCTTTTGTATGTGGATATCCTATTGTCTTAGTACCACTTGTTAAAAGGTCACTCTTTCCCCCAATGAATTGTCTTGGCACTGTTGTCAAAAATCAGTTGACCACGGGGTGCTTGGGTAGTTCAGTAGGTTAAGTGTCTGACTCTTGATTTTGGTTCAAGTCACGATCCCAGGGTTGTGAGACTGAGCCTTGCACAGCCTGATGCAAGGCTCAATCTCACATCCCTGGGATCGTGAGCCTGCTTAAGATTCTCATTCTCTCTCTCTCTCTCTCCCTCTGCCCCTTCCCCTCCCTCCACCCCAAGCTCACATGTACACTCTCTCAAAAGAAAAAAAAAATTGACCATAAATGTAATAGTTTTTTCTTATTTTGTTTTGTTGGGGGGGTGGACAGAAGGAGGTAAAATCACAAGGTAAAAACCTGTAAGTCATTTTTTATCCCACTCTTCTCTTATCTAATCCATCAGCAAGTCATGATGACTCTACTTCCAAAATACATGTAGAATCTACACTTTTCTCCATTTCCACTGCTGCCTCCTAATCAAAGCTGTCATTATCGCCCACCTAGGCAACTGTAAAAGCTTACTAACCCATCTCCCTGATGTTATTTTGCCTGCCTTCAGTCCATTATCCTCACAACATCTTCCAATAATAGGAATATAATGTGAGCAACATAAATAATTTTGAATTTTCTAGTAGCAACATTATAAAAAAAATAAAAATAAACAAGTAAATTTAACAGTCCATTTTAATTTAGCTCAGTCTCTCCAAAATATAATTATTTCAATATGTAATCAATATAAAAAATTAATGAGACAATTAAATTCTTCTGTTCATACCAAGGCTTGAAAATTTGGTGCATATTTTACATTTATACCACAACTCTACTTAGAAGCTTAATTTTCTTTTTTTAAAGATTTTATTTATTTATTTGACAGAGAGAGATCCCAAGTAGGCAGAGAGGCAGGCAGAGAGAGAGGGGGAAGCAGGCTCCCTGCTGAGCAAAGAGTCTGATGCAGGGCTCGATCCCAGGACCCTGAGATCATGACCTGAGCTGAAGGCGGAGGCTTAACCCACTGAGCACCCAGGCGCCCCTAGAAGCTTAATTTTCATCAGAAATATCTGATCTATATTTAATGTTATAAACGTATAGTTGAAAAAGTATCAGAACATACTTAAAAGTTTTCCAATAACTGAATCAATTATGCTTTTAAATTTATGTTAAAAATTACATAAAGTTGAAAATTCAGTTTCTCAGTAGCATTAGCCACATGGGGTTGTGACTACAATATTTTTTTTTAATTTTTTAAAATTTTCATTTTTATTTATTTGACAGAGAGAGAGAGATCACAAGTAGGCAGAGAGGCAGGCAGAGAGAGAAAGGAGGAAGCAGTCTCCTTGCCGAGCAGAGAGCCCGATGTGGGGCTCAGTTCCAGGACAATGAGATCATGACCCGAGCCAAAGGCAGAGGCTTTAACCCATTGAGCCACCCAGGAGCCCCAACAATCTTTTTTTTTTTAAGATTTTATTTATTATTTATTTGTCAGAGAGAGAATGAACAGGGGGAGCAGCAAACAGAGAGAGAAGCAGGCTCCCCACCGAGCAAGAAGCCCAATGCGGTACTGGATCCCAGGATGCCAAGATCATGACCCAAGCCCAAGGCAGACATTTAACTGAATGAGCCACCCAGGTGTCCCTGGGACTACAATCTTAAACAGCACTTACCTAGAGCAATCTTTTTTAGATATAAATCAGATTATCTCACCATCCTGATTAAAATCCTTCTTTCAGTTGCTTACCATTTCACTCCAGACAAAACTTAAACCAGACAAAACTTAAACTATTTTTTACACCAACAAAGTCCACCTAAACTCGCTTCCACTACTTTTCCTTCCCATTCTTCCCCTTGGCCCAACTTACCTTAAATTCCTTTGACACACAGAGCCCTTCGACACCTCAGAGACTTAACACATACTTTTCCTTCTGCACAGAATGCTTTTTCATAGCACTTCCATACCTGATTCCTGCTCCTTCAGCTGAATTATTACCTGATCAGACAGGATTCCTTGATCAACCTATAAATAATGTCCCTCTCTGTCATGCTCTAGCACTGTAGAGCAATCATTTCTTTTTTTTTTAAGATTTTATTTCTTATAAATAAAATATAAAAAAAAAAAAAGATTTTATTTCTTTATTTGACAGAGAGAGAGATCCCAGGACCCTGAGATAACGACCTGAGCCAAAGGCAGAGGCCTTAACCCACTGAGCCACCCAGGCACCCCTGTCCCGATCATTTCTGTCATGGGATCCATAATGAGTTATAATTAGACACTTTTGATTTGCTTGTTGTTGATCTTTTCACTATCCCACACACTCTTCCATGACCGGGAGTATGTTTATTCGCTTATTAATGCCTTTCTGCTACCTAAGACAGTTCCTGACACACCGAGTGTTCAATAAACAACATCATATGCTGCAGATAATCAGTATGACAGAGGCTGAAACCTCTCTATTTTATTTGTTGGCTCATTCACTTGATATTTATTCAAAAGTTACTATGTGCCAAATGTGAACCAAGTTCTTCCCTCAAGAAGCTCACAATTTAATGATAGAAGTAGATAAAATAATTGAATACAATGTAGTAAGTACAACATTAGAAAACTACTCACAGTTATGATGCCTACAAGAGGGATAAGTAACTTGGGAAAGATGAGAAAGTAGCAGGTAGCTGAGGTATCAAGAGAAGAAGAGGAAGGAAACTTGAGTTAAAGATAATAGGAGCTAGCCTCGTGAAGGATCACACTGTTCTTATAAAGCGATTCATGTGAAATAGGCAAAGAAATGTGAAACAGCATGGTCAATGTGTGCAGGGCATGAAAAGCACTTAGATCCAAGCATAACAGATAACCTGGAGAGGCTGGGTCATGCAGGGCCTTTTATGTCATGCCGACAAGCTTAGATTTTAAGCTGTTGGCATTAGGAGCTGAATAGTTTTCACCAAGATAGAGATATCATTTAATTTTAATTCAGTATCAATCACGCTAAGGCTGTGGAAGCTAGGTTGGAGGGTTACAGATGATGAAAGCATGAAGTCCATTGCGATGGTCCAGAAGATGAATGATGTCAACTTGAACTCAGTGGTTACAGGAATTAAGCATAGGTGATCAATTTCAGAAATATTTAGTAAAATAAGCTATTTAAGAGTGAGCTTGGCAAGAGCTGTTTCAGTGTACTGATGGGAATGGAAGACACTACTGATGGGAATGGAAGACACATTTCATTCCTTAGCCACAGCTGCAGAAATCACAGGAATTGTGGAAGTGGTAATTATGAGCTCCCAAATCTGGTTGCTCATTAAGAGCACCAGGAGAACTTTTGAAAAATACAGATTATACTGGCTTAACTCCAGACCTACTGAGTCAGTCACCATGAGTGAGCCCAGGAACCCTTATTTTGACAAGTCCCTTTAGTAAATCTTATACAGATATCCATATATTTGCCTTGGGGGATGCTGGGATGGACCAGTGTCTCAAGTATATTTAAACCTTGTAATTCAAATCTATTTGATTCATGGGTTCAGACAGCAAGAGTTTAGAAAGTAAAGGTAGTAACGGCAAGGAAGGAGCTAAGCCAACAGCAGAAGAGGGCAGAGTTTAAAATGGGAGAATCCTAAGTAGATTTATAGCATTAAGAAAATGGAGAGAGAAGTACAGATAAGAGAAGAGATAACTAAAAAACTAAGGCACATGGGCTAATAACATTAGTTTATCAAGCTAAGAGCATTAGTTCATCAAACAGTCAATTTTATCTCATGAGTATAACATAAATCTCTCAAGGTGCCTCGCTGGCTCGATCGGTGGAGCATGCAACTCTTAATAATGGGGTTGTGAGTTTAAGCCCCATGTTGGATATAAAGCTTACTTAAAAATAAAATCTTAAATATATTTATCTTACTAAAAGCTGTGATCCTTCCTAACCCTAACCCATCCGAAGTGGGGTCACCAATTTAATTAGTGAAAACTCAATAAAAATTAAGTACCTAAAACAGAACTGTACAAGATACCATGGGGAATACCAATAAGGAGTTTGCAGTCTGCCTCAGGGACTAAAAACTAATGTAAATCAATCAGAAACCTTGAAGTGCCAAGCAGCACGGAACCAACCCTTGCAGAGAAAGCTGCAATCTGGTCTCTGACCTCTGACCTCTGCCTGTGGCCCTATCTCAGCTCATCAGATGCTTCCTCTCTAATGCTCATTTCGAACCCTACCTCTTTCATGAAATCTTTCCTGGACTCTCCAAAGAGATGACACTTTCTTTTAATCATCCACAACACTCTGTAATTCTAAAGGCACCCAAATTCTGTCTAAACTTCCATCCATGGTAAATAAACACAGAACTGTTGCCATGTGATAGACACTGTCATGTTTTACGTGTATTAACTAATTTAATAGTTATTAAATTAACTAATTTAATACTCCTCACAGCTACTCTCTGGGATAGGTTCTATGATGACCCCATTATACAGAGGAGGCAGCCAAGGCACCAAGAGGTTCAGTGATTTCCGAAGAGAACAGAAGTATGTAAGTGGGAAAGCTGGGATGTAAATGCAGGCAGCCCGGCCCCAGAAACTGCATGGTCTTTAAGCTCAACACTTCACAGGTTCTGAAGCACTCTCTATGTGAGTCTACACTAGATTCTGTTGAGCGCAAATACTTTCTTAATTGCCTTTTCCTCTCAAAGTAAGCAAGTAAGTGTCGACTGCCGGAATTCCTTTCAGACACAGAAGACTGTGCTCGGCCCAGGCACGTTCCTTCCTATGTAATCAGAAATGACCACTTTATAACAGAAAAGATGAGAAAAGTGAGAGGAAAACACATTGCAGAAGAGTGGAAAACAAAAGCTGCATAGGTGAGATGTTTTGAAGATCACATAGAGATCTGAAAAGGTGGTAACTGCACGTCTTGCAGACAGTGACATGAAAGCTGTGTGTTGGAAAATCAGTCTGAGTGCAGACTGTTAGCACGGAAGGGGTGAATGAGGAACGGAGGAAAGGGGAGAACACGATGCTGTCCGAGTTCTCCAGGTGTCGGGGAGGACCTGGACTAGAAAGTTCTGAATAAGGAAATACCAATATGTATTAGATTTAGGAAGAGGATTTTAGAAATGAAAAAGAAGACCAAATGAGATTTTTCAGGGAATTTTTAGGCTAGTACCCCACTGGAAAAAAGGCAGATTGTTAAAGCAGATTTTAAAATCAAGCTGTTATTCCATGTTTTTAAAGATTTTATTTATTTATTTGACACAGAGAGAGAGCACAAGCAGGGGAGCAGCAGGCAGAGAGAAAAACAGGCTCCCCACCGAGCAAGGAGCCCGACTTGGGGCTGGATCCCAAGACCCTGGAATCATGGCACGAACCGAAGGCAGATGCCCAATGGCCTGAGCCACCCAGGCGTCCCCAAGCTATATTCCTTTTTTTTTTTTCAAAGAATAATACAATTTATCACTAAAACAATTTTATTCACAGCTGCTTCATGGAACTAGCCATTCTGTGAGGGATTCCAGTTTTTTTAACATCCACAACTATTTTTTGAAGGCCTGGAAAGGCTGGACCCAGGGAGGTCTTAACCCTTTTATATGTCTGACACTTTTTATCTCCTTAGAAATGGTCTACAGAAAACATACATTTTTTTAAAGCCAGTTTGCTCTCTGACACCCAGAAAGCCAAAATCATAAAGTTATAAAGAAACCTCAAAGTCCTTTTGCTCAACCTGCCTCCCATCTATACCTTGCCAAGGAGCCAGTCAGTCTTTAATCCCTGGCCTCTATCCTTCTGGTGATGGAAAACTTACTGCTTCACAGGGAACTCATTCCATTTCTTAACTCTTCTGTTGAGCAGTCTCCCTTATGTTAAGTTTAAACTTGTCTGCCTGTAACTTTCACCCATTTGTTCTGTGTCTTCTAGGGACATACAATCTAATCCCTCTCCAATTAACAGCTCCTCAAATATCTGAAGACAACATCGTGACACCATCAACTACTTCCTAACAAATGCCTCACATAAGAATCATTAGCCTGGGGATCCTGGGTGGCTCAGTCGGTTAAGCATCTGCCTTTGGTCATGATCCCAGGGTCCTGGGATCGAGTCCTGCTTGGCAGGGAGTCTGCTTCTCCCTCTGCTACTGCTCCCCCCACTTGTGCTCTCTGGCTCACTTGCTCTCTCTCTGATAAATAAATGAATAAAATTAAAAAAAAAAAACAAAAACAAAAAAAAAGAATCATTAGCCTGGTTACCCTAATAATAACAGCACAGTGCATATCAACCCTTGTACCCTACTGGGTCACCAAGTTCTCTGAAGGAGCTCTTATAAGAAGAGCCTCACATAGTTTATGGAGTGTAGTAAACTCTCCAAATATGACTGTAAATGACTCAGTGAATGAGTAAATCCATCTGCAAATAGAACTTTCAAACATATTCTTTCTCAACTGGTTTCATCATCTACCCACAACCAAACAAGTTTCTTAAATTCTCTCTTTCTTAAAATCAAATAAATGTCATATGAAGAAAGTAGAAACCCAGAAATAATCTGGCAGGTATTCAGGTAAATGAAACATCTTAACAAGTAAGAAACCATGATGGGGGAGACAATTTTTATTGTATATCCTTTTGAAAGGTCTGAGTTTTTAACATATGTACCTATTTTTTTTTAATGAAAACATAGTTAATTTAACAAAATAAAAGTAATAAAATTATCTCCATTTTAGGTCACCTAGTGGAATGGTATGGTATAATGTGAATTGTGCCTTCTGTAATAAAAAGATCTGTCCTACCGCACAAGTATAGAATCATCAAATAGAATCATCAAATAAATGACAAGAAATAACATCAGATTTATTCTAGTCCAGAGGCATTCGACAATTTTGAGAACTGTAATAAGAAATAAATTTCAGGGGCGCCTGGGTGGCTCAGTCGTTAAGCGTCTGCCTTCGGCTCAGGTCATGATCCCAGGGTCCTGGGATCGAGCCCCGCATCGGGCTCTCTGTGCAGCAGGGAGCCTGCTTCTCCTGCTACCATTCTCTCTGCTCGTGTTCCCTCTCTTGCTGTGTTTCTCTCTGTCAAATAAATAAAATCTTTAAAAAAAAAAAAAAAGAAAGAAATTTCATAGTGCAGCATGATATACATGTGCACATATATAACTAATACCAAAGTTTCCCAATACTGTATGGTACTTATCATTACTACTCGGGATGTGCTCCGATATTTTTTAAAAGCCGTCACAACTCATTAAATTGATATCACGTCCTGCTAATAGGTCATACCCACAGTTTGAAAAACACTGATCTAATCCAACACCAATTTGTTGATGAAGAAAGTATAATTCAGTGTGGATAAGTGGTGTGTACAGAATCACATTGCTCATTCATACAGCATTAAATGAAAATGAGGAAATGAAACGTAGCTCCCAACTTCACAGAAGTTGCAAAGAATTGGGCAGACAGACAAGGCAACCAATTGTGCAGTAAGATTCTTGTTTGGGAAGGTATGAACAAGCACCCAAGGAGGGGCCTCTAAATCAGACAGGAAGAGCTGAGGAAGACCAGCAAGGTGACGGTCATACTGGGCTAACCCCAGTTCTCACTGCTTTCCCCAATGGTGCCTCAGCTTACCTGAGGCAATCCTTTAATAAACATCCAACTCAAACTAAACTCATGAATACTCCTAATTCCCTCAGCAGTTAAGATTTCATCTGTTTTTCTTCCTATCTCCCTACAATATAGAAGACACACTCAAACTAAGCAAGACTTCTTCTTCCTTCCCATTCCTGCCCTTGTTCTTGAAGCAAGAGACTCATAATCCTTCCACCATTTCCATTCTCCAAAAACTTAGGAAAAAAATCCCTGAGGAAAATATAATATTCTTAATAAATAAATCAAATCAAGTATCCCCTATACACACAGTTTCAGATGTTTTTTGTTAGGATTAAGTGAAGAGATCTTGTAAAGTTTCTTAAATTGAATTGAATATTCAGAAAACTTCCAGTCTAGAAAAAAGACTTAGACTAGTAGCCATTAAATGGGTGCTAGTACCAATTCCAATGTGAGGAGGGGGGTTCCCAAACCAACAAGCAATGCTCTGGACACCAGCTAGGTGTCATACAATTCAACTCAATTCTGACACCATACCCAGAGGTAGCATCAGATTCCAAACGTTGAGGGCTCAGTCCCACAAGGCTGTACCCCGACACCTCAAATGCCAATCCAAAACCCCTTGGGCTCAATTAATTTGCTAGAGTGGCCTACAGGATTCAGAGAAATATTTAACTTACTAGATTACCAGCTTATCATAAAAGGATATAACTCATGAACAAGCAGATGGAGGAGATGCATAGGGCAAGATATGGAGAAAGGGCGAGATGCTTCCATGTCCCCTCCAAGTGATCCAGACTCCCTAAATGTCCTTGTGTTCACCAAGTCAGGAGCTCTCCGAACCCAGTCCTTTGGGTTTTTATGGAGGCTTCATTGCATAGCCATGACTGATTAAATCATTGGCTATTGGCAACTGATCGAACCTCAAGCCAGTCTCCTCTCCCAGGAAATTGGTGGAGAGGACTAAAAATTCCAACCCTCTAATCATGGGGTTATTTCCATTGATGAGCCGCCCCCACCCTTAGGTGTTTTCCAAGTTACCTCATTAACATAACAAAAATATACCTTTATCTCTCTCAACACAGGAAATTTCTTTTTTTAATTTTTATTAACATATAATGTATTATTTGCCCCAGGGTACATGTCTGTGAATCATCAGGCTTACACATTTCACAGCACTTAACAGCACATACCCTCCCCAATGTCCACACCCCAGCCACCCTATCCCTACCACCACCACCACCACCACCACCCCCACCCCCACCTCCCAGCCACCCTTAGTTCGTTTCTTGAGTCTAGGAGTCTCTTATGGTTTGTCTCCCTCCCCATCCCTTCCTGTTTCATTTCTCTCCCCCACCCCCCCCAAACTCCCGCCTTGCCTCTCAAATTCTTCATGTCAGAGAGATCAACACAGGAAATTTCAACAAGGGTTTTGTGAGCTCTAAGACAAGAAC
>JAQQSY010002601.1:0-13567 GCA_028646535.1 Procyon lotor
GGATATTTTTTCCTGTTTTGTCAAAGATTAGTTGACCATAGAGTTGCGGGTCCATATCTGGGCTCTCTCTTCTGTTCCACTGGTCTATGTGTCTGTTTTTGTGCCAGTTCCATGCTGTCCTGGTGATCACCGCTTTGTAGTAAAGCTTGAAATCAGGCAAAGTGATGCCCCCAGTTTTGTTTTTCTTTTTCAACATTTCTTAAACAATTCATGGAGACCAATGAGAATGAAGACACTTTGATGCAAAACCTATGAGACACAGCAGAGGCAATCCTAAGGGGGAAATACATAGCCATCCAAGCCTCACTCAAAAAAAAATTGGAAAATCTCGAATACACCAGTTCTCTTTACACCTTAAAGAACTGGAAAATCAACAACAAATCAAGCAAACCCAATGCACAATGCTTAATTTATCTGGGCTTGTCTCCGAATTTGTGAAGCTAAGGTGTTGTATATGATTTCTTAGGCCCTTTCAGTTTGAACTGTGAAGTTTTATAACTGGGAAGATTTTTGTTGAGTAGGCATAGTGTATCTTATCCAAATCCTTTTGAGATATAAATACACTATTTTTTTTTTAAAGATTTTATTTATTTTACAGAGAGAAACAGCGAGAGAGGGAACACAAGCAGAGGGAATGGTAGCGGGAGAAGCAGGCTTCCTGCCGAGCAGGGAGCCTGATGTGGGGCTCGATCCCAGGACCCTGGGATCATGACCTGAGCAGAAAGCAGACGCTTAACGACTGAGCCACCCAGGCGCCCCAAGCCTGTTTTCTTTAACTCCTTAAATTATATTCTATGGAATGAACCACATGACAGGAAATACCACCGAACTCAAAGTGCCTTTTTCATTCATTCAACAAATATTTATTGATTACCTAATATTCCCCAGTCACTGGTGTGTGATTTGGGCATACATTAGTAATAAAGAGAAATGTCTGTTCCACTGGGGTTTGCACTCTAGTTAGTTTGCATACTAAACAACCACCTTTTCCCCAACCTATTATTGTTCCAAATGCATACATACAAGATATTACACCTATATATGTAAATTTTTAAAAACTATATGTTCTTAGAATTCAAGGATCTTATAGTAGAAAACATAAGACCAATCTGCATATCTTGTTCATTAATTCAACAACCATTTAGATACTCCAAATGTATATCAGACACTCTGATTCTGGAGATGTACAGAATAATCAAACATGGTCTCTCAAGATACAACATAGAGTGACAGAATATTATAAGTGCTCTCAGATAAAGTAAGGATAAAATGCCTTTTTTTTTTTTTAAAGATTTTATTTATTCATTTGACAGAGAATGGCAGGCAGAGGCAGAGGGAGAAGCAGGCTCCCCACTGAGCAGGGAGTCTGATTCAGGACTTGATCCAAGGACCCTGAGATCATGACCTGAGCTGTAGGCATGTGCTTAGCAGACTGAGCCACCCAAGTGCCCTAAAATGTCAGTTTTCATAGAAAGGTTTAATCTCATGGCTTTAGTTGATGCACCTTTTATTTATTTATTTATTTGGTCTTTTTATTCTTCTTTGGAAGCTTATGCTACTTTATAATCAGTTTTTATGAAGAAAGCAAAGGATCAAATAACAAATATCACAATGTAAATGTCCCTAAGCAGTTTTAGAGGTATTTAATTGTTGATTCTGTAAAGAGATAGAATAATAACTATATCTACTTGATTAAGTTGATTTTAATGATAAATCACACTAACAATGGAAAAGAATTACATGATCAGTTCTCAATGACATAAAATTTTATTCTATATTTACTTAACACAAGTGCTTTGTCTTTTTTTTAAAGATTTGCTTATTTATTTTTAGAGAAAGAAAGAGAGAGAGACAGCAGAAGCGGGAGAGGCAGAGGGAGAGAGAATCACAACCAGATGCCATGGTGAGTGCGAGCTGGAGGCAGGGCTTGATCTCATGACCCTGAGCTCGTGACCAGAGCCTGACCAAGAGTCTGATACTTAACCCACTGTGCCACTCAGGTGCCCCCGCAAGTACTTTATCTTAATATAATTGTAGACTTTAAAAATTTCCTTGGGAGATTCTATTGTTGACTTCACTGTAAGAACCTGTTTAAATAAAAGAGGTCTTGATTTTGTAGAATATTTTCTCATTATATTCCCAAGATTATTTAATAATTTATTTATCCCTATAATTTTACTCTATAAATGTTTAAAATAATAATGTTATTGAATAGTTTTATGTGCACCATATACTAAGGGGTGCAAATGGTGTTTCTCAGGTATTTCATCACTCATAATTACCTCCTAGGGAAGTATATAATAGTAAAATATATTTTATAACTATGAGAAACCTAAGACGTGAAAACCAACTCTTCTAAGAGAAAATCAACAAACCAGCATGGACTGGGACTTCAAATTTCCACAAAGGAAATATACATATGTATAAACAAAAGCATTCCATTCAGTTTTTCTTTAGTGAGGAATATAAAACTAAATACAAACATAGAATGGGAAAAGTATAGAGCAGATTATGTTTTTTTTTTAAATATGATTATAGGACCATAAAATGAAATGTTTATGGTCAATATTTGTGTTAGGGTTCTCCAGGGCAACAGAATCAATAAAATATATATATCTTATTAATATAAGAAATTGTTTTATATGGAAGTGTTGAATCACCAAATTGTACAGCTGAAACTGATATTACACTATATATTAACTAACTGGAATTTTAAGTAATTAATTAGTTAGTTAATTCTAGGGGGAAAATGAAAATTGGCGCTTGCAATTATAGACGCCGACAAGTCCTAAGATCTATAGACAGCAAACCTGAGACCCGGGAGAGATGATGGTTTTTGTAGGTACAAAGGCCAGCAGCATTAAGAACCAGGAAAAAGTGATTTTCAGTTTAACTTTGAAATCAAGAAAATACTAATGACCCAGATGGAAGGCAGTCAGGCAGGAGGAGTTCCCTCTTACTCAAGGGATAGGGGATAGTCAGCCTTTTTGTTCTTTTGAGGCCTTCAGCTGATTGGATAAGTCTCACCCATTTTAAGGAGGGCAATCTACCAATTCAAATTTTTTTAAGGCAATGTGTTTTTCCAATTTTACTGAGATATATTGACATATGACAGTGTGTTAGTCCAAGGTCTCCCACATAATGATTTGAGATATATCTATATCTATATCTTTATCTATCTATATAACCAAATGATTACCACAATAAGTTTAGTTAACATTAATTACTTCACATAGTTATTGTTTTTCTCTAATGATGAGAACTTTTAGGATTTACTCTCTTAATAACTTTCAAATATACAGTATAGTATGTTAATGATAGTCACAATGCTGTGCATTACATTCCCAAAACTTATTTATCTTATAACTGGACATTTTTTTCTTTTCACCACCTTCACCCATTTCCCCTACTCCCCACCCCCTATTACTGGCAACCATCAGTATGTTCTCTGTATCTGTGAATTTGGTTTTTTTGGATTCCACTTATAAGTGAAATTATACAGGGGCGCCTGGTGGCTCAGTCGTTAAGCGTCTGCCTTCGGCTCAGATCATGATCCCAGGGTCCTCGGATCGAGCCCCGCATCGGGCTCTCTGCTCAGCAGGGAGCCAGCTTCCTCCTCTCTCTATGCCTGGCTCTCTGCCTATTTGTGATCTCTCTCTGTCAATCAATTAATAAATAATAACTAATAATAGTCCTCTCTTCTCCCTTCTTTCATCTATTCCCTCTTCTGGATCTATTCAAAGATTTCACTTCCTGGGGCGCCTGGGTGGCTCAGTCACTGGGCGTCTGCCTTCGGCTCGGGTCATGATCCCAGAGTCCTAGGATCGAGCCCCGCATCGGGCTCCTTGCTCGGCAGGAAGCCTGCTTCTCCCGCTACCATTCCCTCTGCTTGTGTTCGCTCTCTAGCTGTTTCTCTCTCTGTCAAATAAATAAAATCTTTAAAAAAAAAAAGTGAAATTATACAGTATTTGTCTCTCTCTGACTTATCTCACTTAGCATAATGCCCTCAGAGTCCATCCATGTTGTCACAATTGGCAGGATTCCCCCCTTTTATGGCATATCTGTTACAGTTTTACAGTTTCTTTATTCATCCAGCAATGGATACTTAGGTTGCCTTGACTATTGCAATAATGCTGTGATACATGAGAGTACAGATATATTTTTCAGATAGTGATTCCATTATCTTTGGATATATACCCAGAAGTGAAATACTAGCTCTAGTTCTATTTATATGAATTCTAGTTCATATTATAATTACTAGTTCATAGTAGTATTTCTATGAGTATATGGTAGTTCTATTTATAATTTTTTGAGGAATTGACGTACTATTTTCTATAGAGGACTCTCCATACTATTTTGCATAGTGGCTGTACTAATTTCCCTTCCCAC
Source organism: Procyon lotor (assembly GCA_028646535.1). NCBI lineage: Eukaryota > Metazoa > Chordata > Mammalia > Carnivora > Procyonidae > Procyon > Procyon lotor. Next base: position 4,390 of record JAQQSY010002601.1, read on the forward strand.
CAACCCTACACAAGGGTTCCCTTTTTTCCACAACCTCATCAGCACTAATTATTTCTTGTCTTTTTGATGATAACCCTTCCAACGGGTGTGAGATGATAATCTTGTGGTTTTGATTTGCATTTCTCTGATGATGCGTTATGTTGAACATTTGGATGTCTTTGGAAGAAAATATCCATTCAGTTTCTCTGTCATTTTTAAATTCAGATTGTTTGGGTTTTTGCTATTGAGTTGTATGAGTTCTTTATATATTTTGGATATTAGCCCCTTCTCAGAGATATGATTTGCAACTATTTTCTCCCATTCCATGTGTTGCCTTTTCATTTTGTTAATTGTTTCCTTTGCTATGCAGAAGCTCTTAAGCTTGATGTTCCCACTTGTTTTTTATTTTGTTGCCTTTGCTTTTGGTGTCAAATCTAAAAAGTCATCACCACAACTAATGTCAAGAAATTTACCCCCTGTTTTCTTCTAGGAATTTTATGATTTCGGATCTTATATTCAAATTTTTAACCCAATTTGAGTTGATTTTTTGTGTATGGTTTAGGATAGGATCCAGTTTCATTCTTTTGTGTATAATTCTAGTTTTCCCAACACCATATATTGAAGTGATTTTTCTTTCCATTTGGTATATTCATGCCCCTTTTGTCATAAGTTAATTGACCATTTCTCTGTGAGGCTATTTCTAAGCTCTCTATTCTATTCTCTTGATTTATGTGGGTTTTTTTTATGTCAATACCATATTGTGTTGATTACTATAGCTTTGTTTTAAAGTATGAAATCAGAAAGTATGGTACCTCCAGCTTTGTTCTTTTTTAAGATTCCTTTGAGTCTTTGGATTATTTTGTGGTTCCATGCAAATTTTAGGATTGTTTATTCTACTTCTGTGAAAGATACCATTAGAATTTTGATAGGAACTGCATTGAATCTGAGTCTACATTGCTTCGAGTAGTATGTACATTTTAAAAACATTAATTCTTCTAGTCTATGAGCATGGAATGTCCAATTATTTGTGTCCTTTTCAGTTTCTTTCATCAATGTCGTATAGTTTTCAATGTACATATTTTCCACCTCCTCGGTTAAATTTATTACTAGTATTTTGTTGTAATTGTAAATAGGATTCTTTTTAATTTCCCTTTTTGATAGGTCATTGTTAGTATATAGAAATGCAACTGATTTTTATATATTGATTTTGTATCCTGCAGATTTTTTTTATTAGTTCTAACAGTTTTGAAGTAGAGTCTCTAGAGATTTCTATATATAATATCATACCATCTGCAAAAAGAGCAGCTTTATTTCTTCCTCCTAATTTAGATATAGTTTATTTCTTTTTCTCGACTGCTCTGGCTAGGACTCCCAGTACTTTGTTGAGTAAAAGTGATGAGGATGGGCATCCTTGTTCAATTAAAATGTTAACCTCATCAAAAAAATACCCTTACAGGTACACTCAAAATGTTTGACCAAATACCTGGGCACCAGGCAAGTTGACACATAAAATTAACCATTATAGTATCATTCATAGGAAATGCAGAGTCAGCAAATAAAAATTCTAGTAGTATAATCTGTGAAAACTATTTGTTTTGAGTTTCACTTCCCATCATCCTTTAAAAATGTTACAGAACTGGGTGCCTGGGTAGATTAGTCGGTTAAGCGTCTGCCTTTGGCTCAGGTCATGATTCCAGGGTCCTGGTATCTAGTCTCACTATGGGCTCCCTGCTCAGCAGAGAGTCTGCTTCTCCCTCTCCCTCTACCCTTCCCCCTACTCATGCTCTCTCTCTCTGTCTCTCTCAAATAAGTAAATAAATATTTTTTAAAAGTGTTACGGAACTAATAGTTACACAACTGATAGTAGGCAATAAGTTCTTTTTTTTAAAGTTTATTTATTTTTTGTAGTAGTCTCTACACCCAGTGTGGGGCTTAAACTCACAGTGCCAAGACCAGAAGTTGCATGCTCTTCTGACTGAGCCAGCCAGGCACCTCTAGACAATAAGTTAGTTAGTGTCAGTGACTAGCTCTCATTTGTTCATTTGTGTATTTTTATTGAGCACCTTTTTAATGCCAAGGGTTTTTATAGCTACTAATACAAAAAACTTGTTCTATAAACTCCTCATATTTGCACTATTTTACAGCTAAGTGCTATTCTATGTTCTTTGTAATCTCTTCTTTAAAAATTAATACCTGCAGTAGGCTCTAGGATAGATTCATAGAGAAACTGACCATAGGTGGCATCGGTTGGCGGTTTATCTCACTCTCCAAACATGTACACACACACACACACACATATATGTATGCATGTATTTGTGTATATATGTGCATACATATGTGTGTGTAAATGCATATGTGTGTATGTGGGTCTTCATATGTATGTGTGTGTGTACATGCATATGTATAAATAAATAATTTCATGAGAGGTAGTGAAAAATGATATATCAGTCCAAAATCAATATTATCTGTCCCTGGACTATTCACTTAATATTATCTTATTATTATAGATATTCTGAGTTAATTTTTATTATTCTCACCCATATTTTACAGATAAAGAAATTGTGAATTAGAGAATATGTTAACAGGCTCAAGCACACATCTTGTAAATAGCAGAGAATGACTCTCTGAACTGGATTCTTCTCTAAGTGGTTTGGAGAGCTTGGTTGGACCATAAGTTCCCTTAGGACAAAGATTAACTTTTATAATGCTAAATTTCACATAGTAGGGATTCAAAAGTATTAATTAAAAGATTGAATAAGCTTTAAAAGCTCTAGTCTCATTATATCCAAATTAAAACAGTGAGTGAGAATAGATATTAAATATATGTTTAAAATATGTTTCCAGGGTGCCTGAGTGGCTCAGTGGGTTAAAGCCTCTGCCTTCGGCTCGGGTCATGATCTCAGGGTTCTGGTATCGAGCCCCGCATTGGGCTCTCTGCTCAGCGGGGAGCCTGCTTACCCTTCTCCCTCTGCCTGCCTCTCTGCCTACTTGAGATCTCTCTCCCTCTGTCAAATAAATTAAAAAAATCTTTAAAAAAATAAAATAAAATAAAATAGAATATGTTTCCTTTAGAAGGAAAAAAAATGAAAGACACCCAATGATGGCAAATTATTCTTATACTTTTACTTTAGTATGCATAAACATAAAACCTAAGTATAAACATGCTTAAGGGTATGCTTTTATAACTGTAAAACTAAAAATTTATAAATATATGCAAATAAAACTATGAAATAATAAAAATAAAATTAAGAAATTCCTATTATCCTTCAGATTATACTTTTTTCCCTTAAACACTATCATGTCTCACTGAGAATTGATCTACAGTCTCTTCCATATACTGAGATTCAAATTCCCTTTTGAGTACGATGCCTATATACTCTCTTTGTGGACCATCTCAGTTCTTGACCATTCTTTACTGAAATGACTGACAAACATTGGTTCATATATTTTTTTTTTAAGATTTTATTATTTGACAGAGAGAGAGAGAGATCACAAGCAGGCAGAGAGGCAGGCAGAGAGAGGGGGGGAAGCAAGCTCCCTGCTGAGCAGAGAGCCCGATGCAGGGCTGGATCCCAGGACCCTGAGATCATGACCTGAGCCAAAAGCAGAGGCTTTAACCCACTGAGCCACCCAGGCGCCCTGGCTCATATATTTTGTAATGTAATTTGGCTTTCATATAGCAGAAACCATCATTTAAATATGTCTATCTATGTTAATTTTTATTAACTTGTGAAGAGTAAGGTGATACTTTATTTTGGTACAGTTTGTTGATTGCAGACATTGACTTTTTTTAAAATTCAGTTAGCATATAGTGTATTATTAGTTTCAGAAGTAGAGTTTGTATATAACACCAAGTGCTCATTGCATCAAGTGTCCTCCTTAATGCACAACTCCCAGTTATCCCATGCCTCCACCCACCATTCCTCCAGCAACCCTCAGTGTGTTCCCTATAATTCACCATCTCATGGTTTGTCTCCCTTATTGATTTTGTCTTTTTTATTTTCCCCCCTTCCCCTATGATCCTCTGTTTTGTTTCTTAAATTCCCCATATGAGTAAAATCAGATAATAATTGTCTTTCTCTGATTGGCTTATTTCACTCAGCATAATACCCTTTTGTTTCACCTACATCCTTGCAAATGGCAAGATTTCATTCTTTTTGATGGCTGAGCAATATTTCATTGTGTGTGTGTGTGTGTGTGTGTGTGTATGTATGTCTGTGTATACCACCTCTTCTTTATCTATTCATCTGTCTATGGACATCTGGGCTCTTTCCAAATTTTGGCTATTGTAGACATTGCTGCTATAAACATTGGGGTACAGATGCCCCTTTGGATCACTGTGTTTGTATCCTTTGGGGCAAATACCTAGTAGTGCGCTTGCTGGATCATAGGGTAGTTCTATTTTTCACTTTTCGAGGAATCTCCATACTGTTTTCCAGAGTAGTCGTACAGCTTGCATTCCCGCCAGAAGTGTAAGAGGGTTCCCCTTTCTCTGTATCCTTGCCATCATCTGTTGTTTCCCAACTTGTTACTTTTAGCCATTCTGACCTGTGTGAGGTGATATCTCATTGTGGTTTTGATTTGTATTTCCCTGATGCCAAGTGATGTGGAGCATTTTTTCATGTGTCTGTTGGCCACTTGGAGTCTTCATTGGAGAAATGTCTGTTCATGTCTTCTGCCCATTTGCTAACTGGATCGTTTACTTTTTGAGTGTTGAGTTTGATAAGTTCTTTATAGATTTTGGATACTAGCCCTTTATCTCATAAGACATTTGCAAATATCTTCTATTTGCAAATAGGTTATCTTTTTGTTTTGCTGTTTCCTTCGCTATGCAAAAGCTTTTTATCTCTGTGAAGTTACAATAATTCATTTTTATCTTTATTTCCCTTACCTTTGAAGACCTGCCTAGCAAGAATTTGTTGTGGCCAAGGTCACAAAGGTTGGTGCCTGTGTTCTGTGTGTGTTCTGTTCTAGGATTTTGATGGATTCCTGCCTCACATATAGGCCTTTTATCCATTTTGAGTTTATCTTTGTGTATGATGTAAGAAAGTGGTCTAGTTTCATTCTTCTGAATGTGACGGTCCAATTTTCCCAGCACCATTTGTTGAAGAGACTTTTTCTTTTTTTTCCCCCCCAAATATGTTTATTTTATTTTTTCAGTGTTACAAGATTTATTGTTCATGCACCACACCCAGTGCTCCATTCAATACGTGCCCTCTTCAATACCCACCACCAGGCTCGCCCAACCCCCCACCCTCCCCAAACCCTCAGTTTGTTGCTCAGAGTCCACAGTCTCTCATGGTTCATCTCCCCCTCTGATTTTCCCCCATTCACTTTTCCCTTCCTTCTCACGATGCCCTCCATGTTTTTCTTTATGCTCAGCATGTAAGTGAAACCATAAGGTAATTGGCTCTCTCTGCTTGACTTATTTCACTCCGCATAATCGAAGAGACTTTTTCTATTGTGTATTCTTTCCTGCTATGTCAAAGATTGCCGTAGAGTTAAGGGTCCAGTTCTGGGGTCCCTATTCTTTTCTGTTGATCTATGTGCAGCTGATATTGGCTTTAATCTCATGGCTCAAATATCTGTTTCTGTTCACTTTTTCACCAACAAAATATACATATGACCCATATAAAATTAGTTGCTAATGAATTAATAGCCAATAGCATATGTATTAATATATTAATTTTGAAACATTTATATGTATTCAGTAATAATGGAAATCTTTACTTATGTTGTCATGGACATAGAAATTGCCACAGAATTACTATAGAAATTGCTCATACTTTTCCCTACAGAGTGATTATGTTTAGGGAAAATATATTTGATGGGATTGTGTTAGTTAACCTAAAGATCTGTAATGTCTTTTTTTTTTTTTTTTAGATTTTATCCATTTATTTGATAGAGAGAGAGAAATCACAAGCAGACAGGGAGGCAGGCAGAGAGAGAGGGGGAAGGAGGCTCCCTGAGAGCCTGATGTCGGGCTCGATCCCAGGACCCCAAGATCATGACCTGAGCCAAAGGCAGAGGCCTTAACCCACTGAGCCACCCAAGCACCCCAGATTCATAATGTCTTGAGGGAAACTGAAGATATTTTGTTTCACTAAAATCAAGTGTAACTTTTCCCAAAACTTATGAAAAAAGCATAAACCTTAAAAAACTTCCCCTATCATTCCGTACCTTACCATATCATTAACAGGGTATGTTTATAGAATAAATATATTTAATGTCATCATTATTCTTCATAATTTGACACAAGTAATGTGCTCTCACTTTTTAATTTTCTAAACTCTTTCTATGTTTTCAATGGCTTATTTGCTAATTTCCTCTTTTATAAAAATATGGTCATGACCTCAACCAGCCAATGTTAAAACTCAGTGAAAGACACAATTTCCAAAATAATGGTTCTCTAAAGTGTTTCCTTTGTATTGTTCTTATTCATCACCTTTGCTCTGGGATTTTCATTCTTCAATTCTTGCTCAGAATAAACAATACCTTTTGACTTATTTTCTTTAAATCTCTTGACACTTTCCAAATATACCTCTGAGTATTTAAGATCAGTTAAACCCATTTAGAGAGTTTTGAATTTCTAGGAAATATATGATATTTAGTAGCTTTCTGCAAAAGTGATCTTAAATCTCATTTATTATAAAGTGCATTAGTGGACTGGGATATATTCCTTAGCTAGAAAATATTATCAACATTTTGCTTTTGCTAATGGAGGTGGTGCTCTTAAATTATGATTTCTTATATGACAAACAACCCATGAGGAAAGACTCATTAATGATCAGCTAAATGCTGTCAGCTCTATGACTTGATTTTCTTTCAGTAATGTTACCCCCTGATTTTCTCCTGCCAGAAAAGTGCTGATTCTTCAAAACCATTGGAAGTGATAAAAATTTATACAGCATGTATGTGCGTATGTGTGTGTGTATGTGTGTGTGTTTAAAGAGGAGTTGAGTGCAAAGACAAAATCTAGCATTCCTTTACAGGACATGAACTAAAGGTGTGCTATAGTAGTAACTGGTGCATTTGGGAAGGAAGCTGAGGCCAAAGGCAGCCCTCTTGAAAGGGATGAGTCTGTTAAAACTGGAAATTGAGAGAGAGAAATCTATTGAAGAGAATTTCTGAGCGGTAACATTCTGACTGTGTGTATGGTAAAGTCCCTGGCCTGAAATAGAAGGGGAAAGTTGGGCTGAGAACAGCATCTGGTGGCAGGGAATATTATTTTCTTTTACCTGCTGCTATTCATATATTCCGTAGCATTCCTGAGATCCTAATGTACTACTAAAGACTAAAAACATTAATGATAACTGGAAATACCAGTTCCATGTCCAAAATAATGTATTTACAATGCTTTCTTCCCTATTTTACCATGTCTCTATCAATTATCAATGCTTTTATTCCCTCCTAAATCGTTACTTCGGTCCTTAATCAAATATATTCCTCAATTATGCTGCAGAGAAATGCACTGTGGCCCAATGTGGCCCTTTCCCTTTAATTCTTTTTTCTTTTTCACATTAATAATCCCTAATTTTTAGAAAAAAAAAATAGTTTGTAAATTTATCAAAATACACAATTCTCCAAATTATGAAAATCAATTCCTGTATCTTTAAAATTGGTAAATACATTGATCACATCAGAGTATTTCAGGTAATCATTTTGTCTTCAGAGATTACAGCCACAAGATGAAAAAAACATTCAGTTTATCCTGTTGTTATAAATGTAGGATGGGGAAATGGAAATAGGATTAATAAAATTCTTTGCAGAACCAAAAGGCCACTTTCTTTTCTCCCAAAGACAGTTTTATAAACCACGTTGATGATTCTCCTAGCCATCCTGTTAAGTATATTTGATTAGATTACATTCTAAATTAAACCAGTCCATTGAAGTAAGTCTCTGTATGGGACACTTGGTTTTATAAAACTGTTTCATAGCTGAATGATATAGAGCATCTCTGACTATCTTCTTGCAAAGGAGTGTTGTTGGGTCAAATAAACAAGAGGAAACACATAAAAATATAGTATTAAAACTACTTTTATTAAACAATACTTCCATTTGTATTTTGTGATGTTGAATAACATCTTAGAAAACCATTGTGTATATGTGTTACATTGAATGCAAACATTTGTATGTACATGTTAGGCTTTGATAGTTAATATCAGTGTTAGCTAAAATTTAGACCTTGGGGAGGGCAAGATGGTGGCAGAGTAGGGGACCTTGTTTCATCTGGTCCCTCAAATTTAGCTGGACATCTATCAAATCATTCTGAACACATATGAATTCAACCTGAGATGTAAGATTTATTTGGAGCTCTACAAGCCGAAAAACGACTACTTTTTGCAAAGCAGCAGGTACAGAACCTTGAATCTTCAGGGCAAATATTGGAAGATAAATGGAGGGGGGAGTGAGCCTCCATAATCCAGCCACCATAAAGTAATAAAACACCAAAGCAAAAAAATCAGGACCCTTAGAAATCCACTCCAATGAGAGACATCCCTTTCTGAAAACGGCACAGGGGATAAATAGGGCAGAATTCTAGGTAGATTATTGTGGTCTCAGGAATCTACAACACTCAGAAAGTTTGGGGGAGCCTGAACTGATAGATTGCCCAAGCAGTGGAGTGGGGAGACTGGTTATGGTCAGCGAGCCCAGAAGGGACTCTCAGCTCCAGTCACCCTAAGCCAGAAGCTGGGCTGGTAGGGAGACCACTCTCTGCCTGACCAACCTCAAAAGGACTAGAAGGTGTGGGCTGTTTAACATCCCAGGGGAGATATAAAACAGCTTGCACCCATGACAGGGCAACAGCTCTCAGGATGGTGTGGCCCATGAAAGGACACTGAGGCAGCACCCAACCATGACCTGGGAGCTGTGGAAGAGGGTGTGTGTGCCAGCCCATGGCCACTTGCAATTGCAAAGTCACAAAGCACAGAGATGCTCATGGGTTCCTGAAACTCCCCTGGAGGCTAAAATTTTACATTTCTTTTTCGATTCTTTTCTTTTTCTTTTTTTTTTTTAACCTGTTCCCATTTCAAATAGATTCCTATTTCCTGACTTATGTTTTCAACCCACTTTTTAACTTTTTTTCATATCTATGTTTTATAGATTTATGCCCCATGCTAGCCCGTTTTTCACTCTATTAAATTTTATCTTGATATATAGTGTCTTCTAACACAGAGACCAAAAGTCAATCAGGAAC
>JAQQSY010002603.1:0-13565 GCA_028646535.1 Procyon lotor
AATAGAGCTACCCTATGACCCTGCCATCGCACTCCTGGATATTTACCCCAAAGAAGCAGATGCATTTCAAAGAAGGGCCACATGTACCTCAATGTTCATAGTAGCAATGGCCACAATTGCCAAACTGTGGAAAGAACCAAGATGCCCTTCAACAGATGAATGGATAAAGAAGATATGGTACATATATACAATGGAATATTATGCCTCCATTAGAAAGGACCAATATCCAAGTTTTGTATCAACATGGATGGACTGGTAGAGATTATGCAGAGTGAAGTAAGTCAAGCAGAGAGAAACAATTACCTTTTGGTCTCACTTACGTGCTGAGCTTAAAAAAAAACATGGAGGGCATTGTGAGAAGGAAGGGAAGGGGGAATGGGGGGAATCTAAAGGGGGAAATGATCCATGAGAAACTGTGGACTTTGAGCAACAAACTGAGGGTTTAGGAGGGGTGGTGGTGGAGATTGGGCGAGCCTGGTGGTGGGTATTGAGGAGGGCACGTATTGCATGGAGTAGTTGGTGTGGTGCATGAACAATAACTCTTGTAACACTGAAAAAATAACATAAACATAATTGGGGGAAAAAAAGAAAAAGAAAACCAAACCTTGAGACATCAGAATTCCAGACTTCAAGCTATAGTATAAAGCTGTATTCCTCAAAACAGTATGGTAATTGCACCAATAACAGGCATAGATCAACTGAACAATTTAGACAACCCAGAAATAGACCCTCAACTCTATGGTCAACTAATCTTCCACAAAGTCAGACATAATATCCACTGGAAAAAACACATTTTCTCTGAAAAATTTTTTGGAAATTGGACAGCCACATGCAGAAGAATGAAACTGGACAACTTTTTACAGCATACACAAAAATAAGTGCAACATTAATGCAAGACTTAAATGTGAGACAGGAATCTTTCAAAATATTAGAGGAGAATATAGGCAGCAACTTCTTTGACTACAGGCACTGGAATTTCTTGCTAGACATGTCTACAGAGGCAATGGGACTTCATAAGGATAAAAAGTTTTTTTTTTTTTCCCATTGAGAATGATATTTGCCATCGGCCATTCATAGATGGATTTTATGAAGTTGAGGAATGTTCCCTCTATCAGTATACTTTGAAGAGTTTTAATCATGGAAGGAAGCTGTATTTTGTCAAATGAATTTTCTGCATCAATTGAGAGAACTGTGTGTCTTCTTTGGAGAAGTGTCTGTTCATGTCTTCTGCCCATTTTTTGATGTGATTATTAGTTTTGTGAGTGTTGAGTTTGAGGAGTTCTTTATAGATCTTAGATATCAGACCTTTGTCTGTAGTGTCATTTGAAAATATCTTCTCCCATTCTGTGGGTTGCCTGTTTGTTTTCTTGACTGTTACCTGCGCTGTGCAGAAGCTTTTTATCTTGATGAGTTCCCAAAAGTTCAATTTCGCTTTTGTTTCCTTTGTCTTTGGAAACATGTACTGAAAGAAGTTACTGTGGCTGATGTCGAAGAGGTTACGGCTTATGTTCTCCTCTAGGATTTTGATAGATTCCTGCCTCATGTTGAGTTCTTTTATCCATTTCGAGTTTATCTTCATGTATGGTGTAAGAGAATGGTCAACTTTCATTCTTCTACATAGAGCTGTCCAATTTTACCAGCACCATTTATTGAAGAGACTTTCTTTTTTCCACTGGATATTTTTTCCTGTTTTGTCAAAAGTTATTTGACCATAGAGTTGCGGGTCCATATCTGGGCTCTCTATTCTGTTCCATTGGTCGATGTGTTTGTTTTTGTGCTAGTACCATGCTGTCTTGGTGATCACAGCTTTGTAGTAAAGCTTGAAATCTGGCAATGTGATGCCCCAGCTTGATTTTTCATTTTCAGCTTTTGCTTAGCAATTCGGGGTATTTTCTGGTTCCATACAAATTTTAGCATTGTTTGTTCGAGGCCTTTGAAAAAATCCAGTGGAATTTTGATCGGGATGGCATTGAAGGTATAGATTGCTCTGGGCAGTAAAGACATTTTCACAATGTTTATTCTTCCGATCCAGGAGCATGGAATACTTTTCCACCTTTTTGTGTCTTCTTCAGTTTCTTTCATGAGCGTTCTGTCATTCCTCGAGTACAGATCCTTTACCTATTTGCTTAGGTTTTTTCCCAGGTATCTTATGGTTTTTGGCACTATTGTAAATGGAATAGATTCCCTAATTTCCCTTTCCACAGTTTCATTGTTAGTGTATAGGAAAGCCACTGATTTCTGTGCATTGATTTTGTATCCTGCCACATTACTGAATTACTCTATGAGGTCTAGTAGTTTGGGGGAGGAGTCCTTTGGGTTTTCCATATAGAGTAACATGTCATCTGGGAAGAGATGGAGTTTGACTTCTTCATTTCCAATTTGGATAACTTTTATTTATTTTGTTGTCTGATTGCTGTTGCCCTTGTCGTGTTCCTGATCTCAAAGGGAAGGCTGTCAGCTTTTCCCCATTGAGAATGATATTTGCTGTGGGCTTTTCATAGATAGACTTGATGATGTTGAGGAATGTTCCTTCTATCCCTATTCTTTGAAGAGTTTTGATCAGGAACAGATGCTGAATTTTGTCAAACGCTTTTTCTGCATCCATTGAGAGGACCATGTGGTTCTTCTCTCTTCTCTTATTGATCTGTTCTATCACATGAATTGATTTGCGAATGTTGAGCCACACTTCCATCCCAGGGATAAATCCCACATGGTCATGATGAATAACCTTTTTAATGTGCTGTTGGATCCTATTAGCTAGGATCTTGTTGAGAATCTTGGCATCCATATTCATCAGGGATATTGGTCTGAAATTCTCCTTTTTGGTAGGGTTTTTGCCTGGTTTGGGGACAGGGTAATGCTGACTTCATAGAAAGATTCTGGCAGTTTTCCTTCTGTTTCTATTTTTTGAAACAGTTTCAGGAGGATAGGTATTATATCTTTCTTGAAAGTTTGGTAGAATTCCCCAGGGAATCTGTCTGGTCCTGGACTCTTGTTTTTTGGGAGTTTTTTGATCACTGCTTCCATCTCATTACTAGATATTGGTCTATTCAGGTTGTCAATTTCTTCCTTTTTCAGTCTTCGAAGATTGTGTGTTTCCAGGAATGCATCTATTTCTTCTAGGTTGTTTAGCTTATTGGCATGTAGTTGTTGATAAGAGTTTCTGATGATTGTTTCTATTTCCTTTGGATTAGTCGTGATCTCTCCCCTTTCATTCATAATTTTGTTATTTTGGTCCTCTCCTTTTTCTTTTGAATGAGTTTGGCCAGTGGCTTATCAATCTTATTGATTCTTTCAGAGTACCAACTGGTGGACTCGTTGATGGGTTCTACTGTTTCTCTAGTTTCTATCTCGTTTATCTATGCTCTGATCTTGATTATTTCCCTTCTTTTGCGTGGGGTTGGCTTCCTTTGTTGTTGATTTTCCAGTTCTTTGAGTTGTAAGGAGAGCTGGTGTATTCGAGATTTTTCCATTTTTTTGAGGGAGGCTTGGATGGCTATGTATTTCCCCGTTAGGACTGCCTTTGCCGTGTCCCCAAGGTTTTGCATCGATGTGTCTTCATTCTCCTTGGTCTCCATGAATTGTTTAAGCTCATCTTTGATTTCCTCGTTGATCTCAGCATTCTTGAGCAGGTTGGTCTTTGGTCTCCAAGTGTTTGAATTCTTTCCGAACTTCTTCTTGTGGTTGAGTTCCAGTTTTAGAGCTTTGTGGTCTGAGAAAATACAGGGAATCTTCTCAATATTTTGGTATTGGTTGAGTCCTGATTTGTGGCCCAGCATGTGGTCTATTCTGGAGAAAGTTCCATGTGCGCTTGAGAAAAATGAGTATTCTCTTTTTTTAGGGTGGAATGTTCTGTATATATTTATGAGGTCCATCTGGTCCAATGTGTCCTTCATAGCTCTTCTTTCTTTATTGATTTTCTGTTTAGATGATCTGTTACTGAGAGTGGCATGTTAAGATCTCCTACTATTATTGTATTCCTATCAATGTGATTCTTTATTTTGATTAACAGTTGTATGTGTATTTCGCTGCTCTTATATTGGGGCCAGAGATGTTTATAATTGTTAGATCTTCTTGGAGGATAGACCCTTTAAGAATAATGTAGTGACCTTCTGTGTCTCTGACTATAGTCTTTAGCTGAAAATATAATTTTCATGATACGAAAATTGCTACCCCAGCTTTCTTTTGAGGCCTATTGGCATGAAAGATGGTCCTCATTCCTTTCACTTTTAGCCTGGATGCATCTTTTGGTTCCATATTTGTGTGTTTTATACTGTATATGGACGGGTCCTGCCATTTTATCCATTCTTTAACCCTCTGCCGTTTTATGAGAGCATTTAGGCCATTCACATTGAGAGTGATTTTTGAAAGGTAAGTGTTTATTGACATCATGTTGCCTGTTTAGTCACTGTTTTTATAGATTGTAAATTTCTGTTCTAAGTCTCTCATAAGTTCTTTCTACTTTTATAGAAGAGCCTTTAATATTTCTTGGCGTGCCGGCTTGTTGGTCACATACTCTTTTAGTCCTTTTTTTTCCCCCCAACTCTTTCAGTCTTTGCCTGTGTTGGGAGCTCTTTTTCTCTCCATCCATTTTGAATGACAGCCTTGCTGTGTAAATTATTATTGCTTGCAATTCTTCTCATTTAGTGCCCTGAATACATCATGCCCTCTCTTTCTGGCTTGCCTGGGTTCTGTGGACTAGTCTGACGTTATTCTAATGGGTTTTCCTCCGTTTGTAAGGAATCTCTTCTCCCTAGCTGCCCTCAGGACCTCTTGTCTAAAATTATAATTTGCAAATTTCACTATGCTGTGTCTCTCTGGTTTTCTAGACTCATTAATCTTGGCACGTGTACTTTTCGCCTCTAGGAGATGAACACTTGTTCCATTCCCCAGATTGGGGAAATTTTCATTCAGAACTTGGTCAGCTATATCTTCTAGTCTTCTGTCTTCTCTACCCCCTCTGGGATTCCAATAATTCTGGAGTTGGAACGTTTCATGGTGTCATTTATTTCCCTAAGTCTCTTCTCATGATTCCTGAGCAGTTTGCTCCAGCTCTCCTCTTGACCTTTCTTTTCAACAATTTTATCCTCTAGATCACTAATTCTATCCTCTGTCTCTGTAACTCTAGCTGTTAGTATTTATATTGACTTGGATCTCACTGATAGCATTTCTTACATCATCTATTCTGGTTCTCATTTCTGCCCTTATAGTTTCTATGTTGTCATTAATGTTTTTCTCCATCCTAGCCATTGTCTGGATAATTGTTACCCTGAATTCCCTTTCTGACATACTCTTTATGTCCATGTCTAATAGTTCTGAGGGCGAGGGTGCAGTCTCTGGGTTTTTCCTCTGGTGAGTGCTCCTCCTCCTATTCATTTTGATGAGAATTGAATGAGAGGTTGTATAGGTGGATATATCGCACACAATCCATGCAGGCTGCACTCTGGAAGGTTTAGAATCAATTGGGATTCACCACCAAAAAAAAAAAAAAAAAAAGGATAAAAAAAATAGAGAAAATGAAGTAGTCCCAGCCAGAATTGGCCCCAATAATAAGATTTATAATGTGTGTAAACCATCACGAACATATAGACAGACAAAAGTAATGACAAGAAATAAAAGAACCTAGTTAGAATAATTCCCAGGTATGATATTTATATAATATCAGCACAAAGGCAAATATGTAGAATCACTGACTGAAGGATAAGGTGGGAGGGTGGTTATAACTCTTTGTGGGCAAAGAAGGTTATTTCATGTTTTCCTTGGTTTATCATTGTATTAAGCCTCTATTCGTAATGTTACATAGTTTAAAAAAAATTTAAAAAAATAAACTAAGAAATGTGAAAATGAGTGAGTTAGAAAAAATAGAAAGGGAATAAGAAAGAAAAAAATCTTGTATATATGAAATATACAGGTTTGAGGCTTTTATCAGGTGCTTAATTTACTGATTTTCCTCATATTGGGGATTTAAAATATTATGGGGACCCTGTGGTTACAGTCCTTTTGTTTTTTTTTAACTTCTCTTCTGGGGGAGGAGGCTGCCATGTTGTTTTCCAGTCATTCTTGCTTGGGTTGAGTCACCCTGTCCCCCAATAAGGGACTGTGTTCTGTGGAATTGGTTTCTCATTCTTTCGCTCTCTGAAGATTTTGGCCTTTTGTACCTTTTTTAGCTTTTTGTAGAGTCCAAGTAAGTAATCTGCCTGTACATACCCAGATCTCCAAGTCACAGAGAAGCCTCAGTCTGTTCCCCTTTGGGTGGTCCAGAACACACACTCTCCTCCGCAAAATTCTACTCACAGCACAGTCTGTCACAGGTGGTGCGTACTCAACTGTTGCTCAGCTTTGCATGCTCCCCTGCTCTCTGGGCTCCAGTCCCGAGCAGGGTGTCATCAGATTCTTACCTGAAATAGGCCACTTGCCTGTGTTCTCTCTGGGGCTGGCTGGGAGTGAACAGACCCTGCCACAGACCACAAATATCTTTTCAGTCAGGGTTGCACTCAGTCCAGAGATTGGGGCATGCAGAGAAATCTGCTGACTCCTGGACCACACCAGGTTCTCTAAGGCGCTTGCAAGAGAGTGCACGCCCTGCCCACAAAATGGTATAAGGAAAGCTGCATGTTCAGGAATTATGGACTCGACCGCCCCCCCCCAGTCTCTCTTTGAAGTGAGTGGTGTCCTTCCTGGGTGCGTGGGCCCAGGCCCGTGCCCGTTAACACCCCCTTCCACTATTTGCTCCTCAGAACGTTTATCTTTTTTTTTTTTTTAAGATTTTATTTATTTATTTGACACACACACAGACAGAGAGAGAGATCACAAGCAGGCAGAGAGGCAGGCAGAGAGAGGGGGAAGCAAGCTCCTTGCTGAGCAGAGAGCCTAATGCAGGGCTTGATCCCAGGACCCTGAGATCATGACCTGAGCCGAAGGCAGAGGCTTTAACCCACTGAGCGACCCAGGCACCCCACCTTTGGCTCTTTTTAAGTGTTTTTAATGGGACTCTAAGTTATTGCTGGTCCCCAACCACTGGCATTTTCCTTTTGGGTATTACTTTCTTTATACCACTTCTGGTGACTCTCTCCCCCTTTTGTTTATCCTTCCATTTCAGTTTGAGTGTTCCCAATTTGCTTTACCTCTCCACTGCTCTCTTTTGCTCCTGTAGAGACCCAGAAATGAAAAATCTTGCTCCTCAGGCTGATTTCATGGGTGTTCAGCGTGTTCTGGTAGATATCCAGCTCACTTTTGGGGACATGTTGCAACAGGATCTCCTACTTCTCCGTATCTTTCCCCCATCTTCAAGAAAGAGACTCTTAACTGCAGAGAACAAACTGAGGGTTACTAGAGGGAAGATAGGCAGAGGGATGGGTTAAATAGATAGTGAGGTTTGACGACCTTTGTTGTGATGTGTACTGGGTGTCATTTGTAAGCGTTGAATTACTAAATTCTATACCTGATACTAATATAACACTATTTGTTAACTAATTGGAATTTATATAAAAAACTTAGAAAAAAGCCTAGGTAAGGCCTGTCTGTATACTGCGTAGAAGAGACTCATTGTATACCTGAAGACATATGCACATTGAAAGTGAAGTGATAGAAAAATACTTACTATGGAAATGAAGCAAAAGGAAAGCTGTGGAAGGAATGCTTATATCAGGCCAAATAGACTTTAAAACAAATATTGTAACAAGAGACAAATAAGGACACTCCATAATGTTAAAACTAATAATTCAACAAGATGATGTACCAGTTGTAAATATTTATATACCCGATATGGGAACACCTGGATACATAAACTGTTAATAGACATAGAAAAGACGTTTAAAGTAATACAATAATATTAGGGAACTTTAACACCTCACTTACCTCAATGGATAGACCACCCAGACAGAAGATCAACAAGGAAAAATTGGTTTTGAATTACTCATTTGGTGAGATGCACTTAATAGATATATTCAGAACATTCCATCCAAAACCTTCAGAATACACATTCTTTTCAAGTGCATATGAAACGTTCTCCAACATAAATCATATTTTTGGCCACAAAACAAGTCTCAACAAATTCAAA
Source organism: Procyon lotor (assembly GCA_028646535.1). Classification (NCBI taxonomy): domain Eukaryota; kingdom Metazoa; phylum Chordata; class Mammalia; order Carnivora; family Procyonidae; genus Procyon; species Procyon lotor. The sequence continues at coordinate 8,060 of JAQQSY010002603.1, forward strand.
AAGACTAAAATCATATCAGACATCTTTTCCAACTACAACAGAATGAACTTGGAAATTAATCACAAGAAAGCATCTATTCAAAAAATACATGGTACAAATGAAAATAAAGACACAATGGTCCAAAATCATTGGGATGTGGCAAAAAGTGTTCGAAGAAGGGAGCTTATAGCAATAGAGGCCTACTTCAAGAAGTAAGAAAAATCTAAAAAAAACAACCTAACCTTACAACTAAAGGATCTAGAAAGAGAACACTGTAACAAAGTGCACAGCCAGTATATGTAGAAGGAAATAATAAAGATTATAGCAGAAATAAATGAAATGGAAACAATAGAGAGAGAGAATGAGAGAGCAGATCAATGAAATCAGGAGCTGGTTCTTTAAAAAATAAGCAAAATTTGTTAAACTTCTTCCCAGATTGATCAAAAAAAAGAACAAAAGGATCAAATAAATAAAACAATACATGATGTAGGAGAAATAGTAACTGATACCATTGCAGTACAAAGGATTATAAATTCATATTATGAAAAATTATATGCCAACAAATTGGACAATCAAATACATTCCCAGAAACATCACCTTCCAATATTGAAACAGGATGAAATAGAAAATTTGAATAGACCGATTACTAGCAATTTAATTCAACCATTATTCAAAAGACTCCCAACAAACAAAAGTCCAGGACCAGATGGCTTCAAAGATGAATTAATTTTTTTTAAATTTTTTACTTTTTATTTTTTCAGTGTTCCAAGATTCATTGTTTATGCACCACAGCCTGTGCTCCATGCAATATATGCCCTCCTTAATACCCACCACCAGACTCACCCAAACCGCCAACCATCTCCCCTTCAAAACCCTCAGTTTGTTTATCAGATTCCACAGTCTTTCATGTTTTGTCTCCCTCTCTGATTTCTCCCAATTCATCCCTCCTTTCCTTCTCCCAATATCCTCCATATTTTTCCTTATGATCCACACATAAGTTGAACCATAAGATAATTGACTCTCTCTGCTTGACTTTTTTCACTCAGCATAATCTCCTCCAGTCCTGACCATGTTGATACAAAAGTTGCGTATTCATCCTTTCTGATGAAGGTATAATATTCCATTGTATATATAAACCATGTCTTCTTTAATCATTTGTCTGTTGAAGGGCATCTTGGCTCTTTCCACAGTTTGGCTATTGTGGTCATTCCTGCTATGAACATTGGGGTACAGATGGCCCTTCTTTTCACTGCATCTGTATCTTTGGGGTAAATACCCAGTAGTGCAATTGCATGGTTATAAGGTAGATTTATTTTTAATTTTTTTTAAGATTTTATTTATTTGACAGAGAGAGAGAGATCACAAGTAGGCAGAGAGGCAGGCAGAGAGAGAGGGGGAAGCAGGCTCCCTGCTGAGCAGAGAGCCCAATGTGGGGCTCGATCCCAGGACCCTGAGACCATGACCTGAGCTGACGGCAGAGGCTTTAACCCACTGAGCCACCCAGGCGCCCCTATTTTTAATTTTTTGATGAATCTCCACACTGTTTTCCAATGTGGCTGCACCAACTTGCATTCCCGCCAACAGTGTAGGAGGGTTCCCCTTTCTCCACATCCTCTCCAACATTTGTTGTTTCTCTACCACCTCCTGATGGTGCACAGGAGAAGATTGAGGAACAAACAAGTCAGCTGCAAGAGAAAGGGAACAGGAGTTGACAGCATAGAAAAGTGTCGCCCTAAACAACTCCTCAGTCTCATATTTATTAGAATGTAGATAAACACTAACAAAGAAGTCAAAGTAGATTATACATTGACCGTGAGGCTTGTAAATAAGTAAGAAGAAATGCAAAAGATATCTGGTCAAGCAGCGTAAAGTTTATAATTGGGCAAGCACATTCAAAGTGATCATCTAATTAGCCACAGGTGGTCTCCCGGGAAAGGAAGATAATAGAAAAGTGAAGCAGGCAGCATTCTGCCCTGAGCGGGCTGGGTGTTCCCAGCTGCTCAGCTTCCATGAAGCAGGCGGGATTCCACCCTGAGCGAGCTGGGCATCCCCAGCTGCTTGGCTTCAAGGACATATCTCATCCTCTCACCCAAAGGCCTGTTGCCAGTATATGTTTTTCTTAAGACTATATCTAAGCATGTTTGCCAGTCTGGTACAATTTCTCATAGGTTATATTTTAAGTAATACATTGTTTTGAGGGACAGTTACATTTCTTGCCTTGTCAACTTTTGCCATTCTAACTGGTGTAAGGTGGTAAGTCAATATTGTTTTTTTTTTTTTTTTCTCAATATTGTTTTGATTTGAGTCTCCCTGATGGCTAATGATGATGAATATTTTTTCATGTGTCTGTTAGCCATTTGTATGTCTTCTTTGGAGAAGTGTCTGTTCATGTCTTCTGCCCATTTTTTGATGTGATTATCGGTTTTGTGAGTGTTGAGTTTGAAGAGTGCTTTATAGATCTTAGATATCAGACCTTTGTCTGTAGTGTCATTTGCGAATATCTTCTCCCATTCTGTGGGTTGCCTGTTTGTTTTGTTGAGTGTTTCCTTTGCTGTGAAGAAGCTTTAAATCTTGATGAAGTCCCAAAAGTTCATTTTTGCTTTTGTTTCCTTTGCCTTTGGAGACATGTCTTGAAAGATGTTGCTGTGTCCTATGTTGAAGTGGTTTCTGCCCATGTTCTCCTCTAGGATTTTGATAGATTCCTTCCTCACATTGACGTCTTTTATCCATTTCACATTTATCTTTGTGTATGGTGTAAGAGAATGGTTCAATTTCATTCTTGTATACATAGCTGTCCAATTTTCCCAGCACCATTTATTGAAGAGACTGTCTTTTTTCCACTGGATATTTTTCCTGCTTTTCACAGGCGAATTCTATGAAACATTTAAAGAAGAATTAATAAGGGGCACCAGTGTGGTTCAGTGGGTTAAAGTCTCTGCTCAGGTCATGATCTCAGGGTCCTGGGATGGAGCCCCACATCAGACTCTCTGCTTCCCTCTCTCTCTCTCTGCCTCTCTGCCTACTTGTGTTCTCTCTCCTCTCTGTCAAATAAATAATAAAATCTTAAAAAAAAGAATTAATAACTATTTCTGATGTATTCCAAAAAATAGGAGAAGAAGGAAAGCTTCCAAAGTCATTCTATCAGACCAGCTTTACCCTGGTTCCAAAACAAGATAAAGACTCCACAAACAAAACAAAATAAAACCGAAATCTAAATTCTAATATTTCTGGTGTACATAGATGCCAAAATCCTCATCAAAATATTATCAAATGAAATCTAACAATACATTAAAAAAACATTCACCACAATCAAGTGGGATTTATTCCAGGAAAACAAGGGCAGTTCATTATTTGCAAATCAATCAAAGTGATATGTCACTTTAACAAAGGAAGGATAAAAACCACATAATCATCTCAATAGAAACCGAAAAATCATTTCACAAGTCCAACATTCATTCATGAAAAAAGCTCTCAACAAAGTGGGTTTAGAGGTAACATAATTCAACATAATGAAGGCCATATATGAGAACCCCACAGCAGAGAGCTTTCCCTATCAGGTCAAAAACAAAACAAGGATGTTCACTCTCACCACATTTACTCAACAGAGTCAACTGGAATTTTTTTTTTCTTTTCTTTTCTTTTTTTATTATCATATAATATATTATTTACCCCAGGGTACATGTCTGTGAATTGTCACGCTTACACATTTCACAGCACTTACCACAGCACATACCTTCCCCAATGTCCACAACCCAGCCACCCTATCCCTACTCCCCCGCCTCTCAGCCACCCTTAGTTCGTTTCATGAGTCTTGGAATCTCTTATGGTTTGTCTCCCTCCCCATCCCCTCCTGTTTCATTTCTCTCCCCCAAACCCCCCCACCAATCCCCAACTTGTCTCTCAAGTTCTTCATATCAGAGAGATCATGTGATACTTTTCTTTCTCTGACTGACTTATTTCACTTAGCATAATACCCTCCAGTTCCATACACGTCATTGCAAATGGCCAGATTTCATTTCACTTGATGGCTGCATAGTATTCCATCATATATATATATACCACATCTTCTTTATCTATTCATCTGTTGATTGACATCTAGGGTTTTTCCATAGTTTGGCTATTGTGGACATTGCTGCTATAAACATTCGGGTGCACGTGCCCCTTCAGATCACAACGTTTGTATCTTTAGGGTAAATGCCCAATAGTGCGATTTCTGGGTCATAGGGTAGCTCTATTTTCAACTTTTTGAGGAAACTGCATACTGTTTTCCAGAATGGCTGTACCAGCTTGCATTCCCACCAACAGTGTAGGAGGGTTCCCCTTTCTCTGCATCCTCGCCAACATCTGTCATTTCCTGACTTGCTAATTTTAGCTATCTGACTGGTGTGAGGTGGTATCTCACTGTGGTTTGATTTGTATTTCTCTTATGCTGAGTGATGTGGAGCACTTTCTCATGTGTCTGTTGGCCATTTGGATGTCCTCTTTGCAGAAATGTCTGTTCATATCTTCTGCCCATTTCTTGATTGGATTATTTGTTTTTGAGTGTTGAGTTTGAGAAGTTCTTAATAGATTTTGGATACTAGCTCTTTATCTGATATGTCATTTGCAAATATCTTCTCCCATTCTGTCAGTTGTCTTTTGGTTTTGTTGACTCCTTCCTTTGCTGTGCAAAAGCTGTTGATCTCGATGAAGTCCCAATAGTTCATTTTTGCCCTTGCTTCCCTTGCATTTGGAGATGTTTCTAGGAAGAAGTTGCTGCGGCTAAGGTCGGAGAGAATTCTGCCTATGTTCTCCTCCAGGATTTTGATGAAGTTCTTTCTTACATTGAGGTCTTTGATCCATTTTGAGTCTATTTTTGTTTGAGGTGTAAGGAAATGGTCCAGTTTCATTCTTCTGCATGTGGATGTCCAGTTTTCCCAACACCATTTGTTGAAGAGACTGTCTTTTTTCCACTGTATATTCTTTCTTGCCTTGTCCAAGATCAGTTGACCATACAGTTGGGGGTCCATTTCTGGGTTCTCTATTCTGTTCCATTGATCTATATGTCTGTTTTTGTGCCAGTACCACACTGTCTTAGTTATTATAGCTTAGTAATAGAGTTTGAAGTCAGGAATGGTGATGCCGCCGGCTTTGGTTTTCTTTTTCAACATTCCTCTGGCTATTCGTGGTCTTTTCTGGTTCCATATAAATTTTAGGATTATTTGTTCCATTTCTTTGAAAAAAGTTGATGGTATTTTGACAGGGATTGCATTAAATGTGTAGATTGCTTTAGGTGGAATAGACATTTTCACAATATTTTTCTTCAAATCCATGAGCATGGAACGTTTTTCCATTTCTTGGTGTCTTCCTCAATTTCTTTCATGAGCACTTTGTAGTTTTCTGCATACAGATTCTTCACCTCTTTGGTTAGGTTTATTCCTAGGTATCTTATGGTTTTGGGTGCAATTGTAAACGGGATAGACACCTTAATTTCTCTTTCTTCTGTTTTGCTGTTGGTATATAGAAATGCAACTGATTTTTGTGCATT
>JAQQSY010002604.1:0-13563 GCA_028646535.1 Procyon lotor
GGGCAGGAAGTCGGGGGTTCCGCCGCTGGGAACCGCACTGCACGAGAGCGCGGGCCCTGCGCCGTTTCCGCCTGCGGGTGTAGACGGTGCCCGCGGCGCTGGGCCTGGGCACGGTGCCCGCCGAGCTCCCCTTGGGGCCCTAATCAGGCAGTGGGATGGGTCCAGACGGTGGCGGCGGAGTCTGAGTCCGGAGGCGGGTCTGCAGAATGCGGGCTCAGCTGTGCTTTGAGTCGCTCGCCCTCGGGGTGTGCGTGGGTCAGTGGGGGGTAAACGCACGGCTCAGCCGCCCGCACGTGTCCGCAGGAGAACGGCGGTGGAAGCAGCCGGGCCTGGCCCTCCCCGCGCAGGGCTGCGGGGCCGCGGGGGAGCGCGCAGGGGCCTCTCCGGACCGCAGCTTGACCGTGCGCCCCGGGCCTGGGGCCTTCAGGCGTTCAGACCGCAGCTCCACAGGCCCCCCGCGGGCCGGTGCGCTCCGGGACCCGTGTCAGCCCCGAGGGTGTAGCTCCGCACCCCAGGTTGGCTGAAGGCCGGTGGAGATCCTTGCGGGAGATCCTTGCGGGTGCGCTGGCAGGACCGCGGTTCCGGCGCCGTGTCCCCAGTGGGAGGGGTTTCCGCCTCCCCTGGTTCCCGAATTGGGTGGTGGTGAAGGCTGGTCCCCTGGCGATTCCGCTGGTTTTTCATGCTTTAGTGGGGCAGCTTCTCCCGCAGCCGTGCGCTTGGGGGTTTGGGATACTGTGGCCCCCAGGCAGACTGCCTGGTGACCCGGCCTGCGCAAGCCCTGCTGAGCAGAGCGGCACTCGGGGAGCCCAGTCTGATGAAGACGGCGGGCGAGCAAGCAGGGAGAGCAGCATCCTGGCCCCTTACGGGACCAGGAGCCAAAGAAGGCCCGTGCCTCGTTACCCCATTCTGTTCATCCCTCTACAACTATAGGGCAAAGCCTGCTGGCCAGAACCCGTTTGGCTTCCTCGGCTCTGCAGCCTGGCCTGCAACCACCACGGTCGCTCCGAGCAGTCACGTATGTGCCTGGATCCGCCGGCCGGTCAGCGGGGCTTCGGGGCTGGTGTGGCCGCGGCCTGTGCGCCCTCCGCGGGGTCCCTGCCTGCTTGCTGCAGCAGCCTGCCGGGCTTCTGACTTGGAGCTGAAGGTTCCCAAGAGCACCACCCCTCTCCCAGACGAGGAGACCCAAAGGGAAGACGGGTGACTCGGTTGTTCAAGGCAGAGCAGAGGTCTTTGTTTTCTAAGAGCTTTTATGTCTTTATTCCAGAAACACAGAGCATGAGCAGGGGAAGGGGCAGAGGGGGAGGGAGAAGCAGACCCCCCCAGCTGAGCAGCGAGCCCCGTGCGGGGATCAGGACCTGAGCTGAAGGCAGGAGCCCCGGAACTGAGATTAGAAGCAGGAAATCTAGCTCCAGAGCCCAGACTGTTGGTCGTCGAAGCTAATAGGGGAGAAACCAAGGCAGGAACAGTCTCGTCCATGCCCAGGATTCAGGGGTGGAGGGGGTCACGGAAATGACGTTTGGCCTGTAAACCTGATGTCTGAACGGCCTGGGGCCTGGGGGAGTGTTTCCAGAGCTAGCGGGCCTCGCAAAGGCCCTACTTGTCCGAAAAAGTAGGTGATGCCTGGGAGGCCGGGAGCAAGGGTCGGGCAGAGCAGAGGGGGTCTCTCCAGGCTTGTTTTTGTTTCTGATTTATCTGCTTAGGGTAGTCACACGGTCAGGGACGTTTGCAGAACTAGTCCAGACAGGAACCTCGTACCCCGCGCTTCTGTTTGCAGGTCCTGTGGACCCGGCCAGGACGCCGACGTGGCCCACGGCGTGTGGAGCTCCGAGCCGCCCTGTGGTGCCTGGATTTGTCCCCCCACCACTGCAGTCAGGACATGGGACACTCCCCCGGCCACGGCGCACTCCCGCCAGCCGCCCCGCTGCCATGGCTCGTCCTGGGCACCGCGGATCTGTTCTCCCTCCCTCTCCTTCCCGGATGCAGCCTTACGGCCTGTGGGCTTTGGGGAGCAGCTCTGCCCACTCAGCGCCACGCCCCAGAGAGGCATTCAAGTTCCCACGTGTATCGGGGATTCTTCCCTTTTGTCCGAGTACCGATCCGTGCAGTGCCTGTGCCCGATAATCTCCCCATTTTAGGGTCCCTGAGGTCAGCCCCGTGGATGCAGTTTCCAGGATGCGAGTGTGGGCGTCTCTGGGACCCATCCATCCACGGAGGCCGTGTAGACGGGGCATTCCCCGTGTGCCCGCCGTCCCCAGATTCGAGCACACCCTCACAGCCGTAGCCGGCTGCACACAGGCCGGGACCGTTTTCTTTACCGGAGGAGCCGCCGGCCTAATCGTAAGGGAGTGTCTGCTCCCCGGAGAGCAGCTGGCAAACCCTCCATCGGAGCCTGTCTGCACTCACCCCAGGGGCGGCTGAGAGGGCTCCCTGGGCCCTTGTCTGTGCGCGTTTTGTGGGCTGCCCGGCACCCCACGGCCGGGGCCCTGCTGGGCACAGAGAGGCTAATTTCAGGGAGGCAGGTGCTGTGGGTGGGACCAAAGAGGTGCTCCTTGGGCACGTCGCCTGTGCCTCAGTCTACCCACTGTGAGTGAGGGGAGACCACGCTGGGGACCCCCCCCCCGTGATCCTGCCGTCTCTTACCTGTGGTCACAGTGGCAGAGAAGGGTAGTTAGTCCCCCAGCCAGCCTGGGGGAGAAGCCTGGCCTCCCTTCCTGCGTCTGTGGGGCCTGGAGCCTCGGGATCCAGGAGAGATGAGCTTTGAGTGACCGAGCGCGGGCTCGGGTGGGCGGATGCCGCCGGGTCGGGCTGCCCAGTGGCCGCCGCGGGGAAGCCCCACCGAGACCAGAGCAGTCTTAGCCCCGACACACGTGAAACAGAGGGAAGGCTGCTACCGTGACTGTGGGGGGCTGAGAAGAACCCCGAAGAGAAAGGCGCCCCCACACGCGAGGGGTCTCCTGTTTCGGGTGCCACACCCCACGCGTCCCCTCCCTGCCCCCGTGGGCTGGCCCCGGCCCGGGCGCTCCCCTGCTCTGTCTGCAGCAGTCCCAGTGCCTCACGACCTCGTGTAACCCCCCCTCAGGTGTGAGAAGTTTGCAACGTGATGGGTGTCGTGTTTCTGATTATATGGTACGTGGCAGAGTGGAAGGGTTTTCTGGATGGAATTAAGATTTTTAATCAGTTGAATTTTAGGGGCGCCTGGGTGGCTCAGTCGGTGAAGCGTCTCTGGCTCAGACCACGATCTCAGGGTCGTGGGATCGAGGCCCATGTCGGGCTCCCTGCTGGGTGGGGAGCCTGCAGCTCTCCTGGCTTGTTCTTTCTCTCTTTCTGTGTCACATAAATAATAAAATCTTAAAAAAAACCAAAACATAAAAAATCTCCCTCTTGTTTGGGGCAGGCCACGCATTTGTTTAAAGAAAAATAATCAGTTGACCTTTAGTTAATGAAAAAAGAAATTATTTTGGTGGGCCTGACCTAATCAGGGCATCCCTGTAGAAGAGAGACTGGGGGGTCCTCCCGAGGTCACAAGGACTCTTCTGTGGCCACGGAGAAGTAGGACACTGCAAGGTAGGCAGCTGCCCGGAGAGGGATTGTGCCGACAGCCTCGTGAGCTTGGAGGGGACCCTGCGTCGGGGGCCACGTGGGCCCAGCCAGCCCCTAGGTCGCCGCCGCAGACCCCGAGCAGCACACCCAGCCGTGTGCTCCCCGGCCTCCCCACCCACAGAAGCTTTCCAATGAGTGTCGTTTTAAGCTTCTGAGTTTGTGGTCACTTGCTGCCTTTCAGCAGGAAACAAATAGAGGCTCCTCCGTCTGCAGGGCTGGGGTTCCCGAGCTCCTCGAGCTCCCTCTCCCGCCGTCTTGGGCAGTTGTTTCCGTGGTCTCCCAGCCACCTCGCCCTCCAGAGGCCCAGGTCAGGGTTCAGCTGCGTCAGGAACCCCTCCCTGGGAGCCCACAGCCGGGCCGCACCTACAGGTGGTGGGTGGGCCCCGTTTCAACATTCTCCCTCCTGACGGCGCAGGGTGACTGTCACTTCCTGCCCCCGTCAGCGCAGGCGTGGCTGTGGCACAGGAGCCGGGGAAGGAACAGAGGGCCAAGCACTGTGGCTCCATGCGTCTGCCCTGCTCCCCTTTCTGCCCCAGGATCCGGCTCTGCCCTGATTGCTGCCCGCCCCCGGCCGGGCCGGGAGCAAGGACGAGGGGGACAGAGCAGACCCCCCCCAACCGCACTGGGTGCCCGGCGGAACACAGCAGGGGCCCCTGGTGCCCCAAAGAAATAGGGGCTTATGACCCCATGCTTCTGGAGAAGTCTGCTTCCTCCGGGGGCTCTGAGGGAGCAGCTGCCCCACCTCTGTGGGCTCCGGCAGCCCTTGGCTTGTGGCCACGGCCGTCGCCTGTGCCTCCGGCTTCACGTGGACTCCCGCCCCGCTTTGTGTCCCTGTCTCCTTTTGTGAGGACACCCGTCCCCGAGTCAGGGCCCACCCCACTCCATCACAAGCTCGTCTTCGCCGTCAGCGAGGATCCCCCTCCGTCGGGTCTCGGTGGACGTGAGTGTGGCTCACGTGGGGTGAGTGGGGCACGAACCTTTGTTTGCAGGCGCTGAGCTGCAGGGCGTCTGTGACCTCGCGGCGTCGCCGGCTCACATTGTCACGGACTGACTGGTCTGCGCGCCCGTCTTCGCCAGACATGGACCTCCTGCCAGAGGGAGACGGCGCGTCGCTCCTGACGGGGGAGAGCCTGTTCTGCAGCTGCCCCGGCGGACGGGCTGGCCGTCGGCCTGAGCTGGAAGGTTCGAGGAGGGGCTGCCCGCGGTCGCCGAGAAGGCAGAGCAGGAGGAACAGACCTGGGCCAGAGCTACCCCGAGTGGGGACGGCTCGGCTGAACCGGGGCGCAGGCTGCCCGCCAGCAGCACGGGGTGGGGGTGGCGCCAGGCCCCACAGAGAGCCCCACGGGACAAGGGGACTGGACGGCGCCCGCCACGTGCCGGGACCGCGGAGACCGCGCCCCCGGCCAGAGTAACCCCAGCGACCCCTCGCACTCCTCCTGCCGCCGAGGCCGTGGAGTTGACCCGGCCCGGGCCGTGCTGACGCTGGCCGCCCGGAGCAGACTGTGGCCGGAATCCCATCACCTTCCTGAGCTTTGCTCTGTTACCTGGTTGGGTTACATTTTTAGGAAAAGTAAAATAGTTTAAAACCACCTACATTATGTTTTCCTGATGTGGGACTGGCGCCCTCCAGGCCGCTGAGCTAACTGCTGTGGGCCGGTGACCCGTTTCCAGCAGGCTGCCCCCGGGGCCCGGCCCCCACTCGGCCTGCGGGGCCCTATCGATGCTGTTGCTGACGCCCGTGAGGGAGCCGTGCGCCCCCTTCTCAGCCCCGATCCCGGTCGGGCCACCAACGCGCTCGTGCCGCAGCCTCTCCCGGGTGTGTGGCGTCCCTGGCCCCCTGGGGGGTTGAGCAGCTTCCCCCGTCCCCCCGCGGGAGGCCGGCAGTGCCCCCGGGCGTGCCAAGCACGACCACCCTGGAGGCAGGACCGCCCCCCGCCACAGATGAGGCCCATGGCCGTGGACCAGTCGCATCCCTGCCGTCGTCCCTGGAGGTAGCCTCGAGTGGGTCAGCCTGCACCCTGGGGTGTCCCTGGACAGGCCTGGCCCCTGCTCCCCGCGTGGGCTCCCCGCCTGGTGCGTGAGAACTGAAAGAAAACACAGCCCTCCCAGCAGGGGCTCTTCTCGGGACCCTCCCGCTGCCCTCTGGGTGGTGGGCCCCTGCAGGGGGGCGGAGAGCCCCGCTTCATCTCCTACTGCCAAATCGGATTTTGGCCGTTTGCACTTAGCACGGCCGAGGTTATTCCTCACGGGGCTGGTGAGGGGTCCGGTCCCCGGGGGCTGACCTTGGGGACGAGCCCAGGACTAGCAGATCAAGATGAAATGTGAATGGGACCCGTCGGGGTGCCTGGCCGGGGTTTCGACAAAGAACGTAGGTCACATCTGTGTTATGTCTCTCGCGCTGTTGTGACAAAGGGCCCCAAACAGAAATTTACCGTCTCCTCGTTAGGGAAACCAGAAATCCAAACCGAAGGCGTCGCAAGGCCGACCCCCCTCTGGGCTCCCGGGGAGGGTCCTTCCTGCCTCTTCCAGTCTCTCTGGGCGCTGGTGCCTCTTGGCTTGTAGCTGGGGTCTGTCTGTGCCCAGATGCCCTTCGTCCTATAAGCACACCGCTCGTGGGATTGTAAATTTTAGTGGTATAAGTTTCAGTGGTATATAAGTGTACGTGTTTTTATTTGGCAAATCTGGCAACCCTGGTTAATAATTGGATTTATAGATTTTTCTCCAAAAGAGCAGATGAACTTCTAGGAACGTTATTCTGATTTCGCTATTTTTGCAAGAACCTTTGGTGTGTACCAGTTGGAGTCTCACCGTGATGAAGAGACACTTTCAACAGTGTGTGCGCGGAAGCCTCTAGAAACTGAGGGAAATTGGTTAGGATACACATATTTTAAAAACTCGATGGGGCAGGCCCCTGGCGGCTCAGTCAGTTAAGCGTCCAACCCTTGATTTGGGCTCAGATGGTGATCTCGGGGGCCTGAGACGGAGCCCCGTGCAGGGGAGGGGGCTCAGTGGGGAGTCTGCTTCAGACCCTCTCTCTTCTCCCTCTGCTCCCCCCCACGTGGGTGCTCTCGGTCTCTCTCAAAATAAATAAGATATTTAAAAAGCACGTTGGCTGCCCTTTTCAATCAAATATTTAAGACTAATTTTATTGTAGCTTTTACGCTGATAAAACGTGCATACAACGGACTTCCCATTTAAAGTGCAAGTCAGGACCACCTGGGGACTCGGGGGGTCAGAGCCTCTGCCTTCGGCTCAGGTCATGATCTCGGGGTCCTGGGATCGAGCCCTACATCGGGCTCTCTGCTCAGCAGGGAGCCTGCTTCCCCCTCCCTCCCTGCCTCTCTGCCTGCTAATGATCTCTCTCTGTCAAATAAATAAAATCTTTTAAAAAAATAAGTAAAGTGGCAATTCAGTGATACTTATTCACAATGTTGTGCAACCACTACCTCTAGAGTGTTCCAGAACCTTCCATCACCCTAAAAGAAGCCCCGTCCCCATCAGTGATACTCCCCCCCCCGCCCCAACCCCCGACCCCACGAGCCCTTTTCCCGTCCTCAGAGGAGCCTGGTCCAGGCGCGTTTCCCCTACGTGGACTCACACCCCATGGGGCCATCTGTCTGGTCCCCTCCCTGCGCGTCGTGGGCTCAGGGTCCGTCCCCAGGGCTGCGCGTGTCAGTCTCCACTGCTGTTCGTCGCCCAGTAATGACCTCGGGAGTGTGTGATGGGCTCATATGGCCAGAGAAAGGCACACACACCCTTATTCCTGGAGCCTCTGAAATGTTCTCTAGCAGCAAAGGAATGATTGGACGCGATTAAGTTAAGGAACTTGTTGGGAGATGATCCGGGATTATCTGGTGCTGGTGTCATCGCAGGGGCCCTGATGAGAGGGAGTCGGGGGCTGACGCACACACGCAGGAGAAGCCCCGTGAGGCTGGAGGGAGCCAGCCGCAAGCCAAGGGACCCCCGGGCCTCAGGAGCCAGAAGAGGCGGGAAGGACCCTCCTGGGGGCCTCCAGAGGGAGTGTGGCCTGAGGACTTTGGCCCGGGGGCCATGACTGGGGCCTCCTGACCGCTGCAGCTGTGAGATACCCGTCTAGGTGTCAAGCACCCAGCGTGCGTGCACTTAACTTGTTTCCACTGCTCTTTGGGCCGAGTTTTGTCCTCTGCAAACCCGTATGTTGAAGGTCTAGCCCTCAGGATGTGACTGTGTGTGGATAGAGGGTCTTTAAAGGGGTCGTTAAGTTGGAGCGAGGTCACGAGGGTGGGTACAGGCAGAAGATGGCCCTCTGCACGCCCAGGACAGGCCTCGGGCGGAGCCAGCCCCCAGGCCCCCTGATCTCAGGCTTCTGGTCTCCAGATCTGGGACAGGACGTGTGCAGCCCCCCAGTGCGGTATTTCGTGACCACAGGCCGAGCAGACAGGGTCGGTGGCCTCGGGTGACCGATACCAGCTTCCGTTGGTGCGCCGCTGCCACCGGGACTCCGTGCCTGGCGTCCGGGCCCGGTTTCCCCCCCGCCGGACCGGCCACCGGCCGAGCTGTGGGTGTGGAGGGAGATCGGGCAGCTGCTGCGGAAACTGCTCCGGCGGTTCCTCGGGAGTTAAAGTAGAAGGACCGCATGACCCAGCAGTCCTACCCTGGTGTCCACCAAAAACATCCGAAGCATTGAAGTGGCACAAAGACGGTCCGTAGCGGCGCTCGCGGCCGCACTGTTTACCGCAGACGGAAGGGGAAGGAGTGCGGCATCGTCCTCGGATGAAGGACACACACGGTGCGGTCCGTCCCCGCGGGAACACGGTCCAGCCTCGGGAGGGGAGGGACCCCAACCCCCGCCAGGACGCAGAGGGACCCCGGGGACGCCGGGCTCAGAAGGGCCCATCCCACAGGACCCCACTCCCTGGAGGGCCCCAGGGGAGTCCCGTCCATGCAGACAGAGAGGAGAGGGTGGGAGCCAGGGCTGGAGAGGGGAGTCCCTGCTCCGTGGGGACAGAGTCTCCGTGGGGGGAGATGGAAGGTTCTGGAGCTGGGGCTGGGGGTGTGAGTGTGCTTCCCGCTGCGGAGCTGTGCGCACAGAGACGGTCGCAGTCTTGAATTTTATGTCTGTTGTACAACATTAAGAAAAAAATACATAAAGCCCATCCCTACGAGCCAGGCAGGCACCACCCCGTGTGGGACGTTCCTGACGAGTCCCGTGTTGGGGTCAGAGGGCGACAGACACCCCGTCGGGAACGCGACCCCAGTGCCGGCCCCGCTCCGTGGCTCTCAGTGGCCGCGTCCTCGCTCCAGCGAGACACCTGCGTTCCCAGACCAGGACAGGGCGGCTGCCGCAGTGTCTCTGCAACAAAGAGTCAAGGATTAGGCCCCGTTGAGTTCCCATCCTGTTTGCCTTTGATTTTTTTTAAAAAGCCTTTCATTTCGAGGACGAGGCGTTTGGGGCAGGCTGCGCGGTGTCATCTGCATTTCAAACAAGCGCCAGTGGGGAGATTTGTTTCCTTCCCCCTTTCCGCTTCCTCCTCTTCTCCCAGAGTGTAATCTACAGCCGCTTTTGTTGGTTTTCCTCAAGGTCCTCCATCATATTGTCTCACATTGTTCCCAGCCGGCCGCGGGGACACAGCCGCCGCGGGGACACAGCCGCCGGCCCCCACCCAGCCCCGCCCAGCGTCCACGCTGCTCCTCGGGCACCCGGACCCCCGATTCCTCAGGGTCACCCCGCTCGGCTTCATTTCCACGCAAGACACGGTGGAAACAAGGATTTTGCCCAGGTGTGTGTGTGCATGTGCGTGTGTGTGCACACGTGTGTGCGTGTGGACCAGAGTGTCCGCTGCGGGCGTGCGGCACGTGGTTGGCCAAGTCCGCGCCTTGGGGTCGGCCTCCCTGGGTGCCCCAGAGCCTGGGCTCCCGCTGGCGGCCGCGGCTCGGTGAAGAGCCCCCAGGGCGCGGACTGGTCCGGGCTGGACCTGATGCCCTTGACCGCAGCCTCCATCCTGCCAGCAGGTGCGCTCCGGTCTGCAGGTCGGATTCCGAGTGGGCGCCCGGGAATCTGCTGGGTTTCCAGGGTCATTGTCACACGGGGCGACTTATAAAGATGGCGGCCAAACACGTGTAACGGGGGGGTCGCCTTGGTGGCCCGGTCGCTGGGCGTCTGTCATCGAGCGCAGGCGCCGCGGCCGGCTGCCCGTGACCTGCTGGCCCCGGCTCACAGCCTCTCCTGCTGCGGCCGGGAACGTTTCCGTGCACACTCCCTTTCTTTCTTGGTTGTGAGAAACCCCTGGGCCCTGACA
The DNA here is from genome assembly GCA_028646535.1 of Procyon lotor. Taxonomy (NCBI): domain Eukaryota; kingdom Metazoa; phylum Chordata; class Mammalia; order Carnivora; family Procyonidae; genus Procyon; species Procyon lotor. Next base: position 9,879 of record JAQQSY010002604.1, read on the forward strand.
CGGCGGCACCAGACGTCCAAATAGAAGGGAGCAAGGGGAACCCAGAAAAAATAAGGAAAGTAAAGCTCTCTGGGGACACGGTGACGTTGGCTCCCCCCGGACCGTAGGTGTGCTGGTTCCGGACGCGCCTTCTCCCCTGAGCGCGCGTGGGGTCACGCTGACTCTCTCTGGACGGTCTGTGTGGGTGACCAGTGTCGGGGCCTCGGTCTGTGCTCGGCGCTCTGGGTGCTGCTCGCGCAGGATGGAGCCGTGGGGGGTCAAGGGTGCACCGGACCGCGCATTTCTCCGGGCCTTTCAGTAACTGTATCAAAATCAACAATTTGCAGATAAGAGAAGTGTTCTAGAAATGTGTTCCCTGCCCAGACGGGCAGGGCTGGGGGGCGGGGAGGACTTGGAGCAGCCCTGGCCCCCCCACCAGAGGCCCCTCCTGGCCAACCTGTTCCCAGACACGCAAGCCACAAGCCCGGAGCACTCAGGGGCCCCTGGCTGGCTGTGTTGGGCGGGGGAGGGGTGCAGCTCTTGAACTCAGGGTCGTGGGTTCGACCCCCACCACCGACCCCAGTGTAGAGAAGACTAAAAAAGTAATAATAACAAACTTCAAAAAACGCAAGCCCACAGAACATTGTGTTTCTGCAAACCCGTGTCAAGGCCAGAGTCCCCTGCACCGGAGACAGACTCCCTGTGTCCTTGTTAGAAAGGAGGAGGGTGTTAATATTCCACTGGACAACCGAAGGTTCCGGAAGCATCGGGAGGACGCTGTTTGTTCTGAAATGCAGACTGGATGGAGCCCCGTCCTCCGGGGGAGCGGGGGCCGCAGCTGATGGGGGCCCTGGCTGGAAACGAGGTCCGCCTGTGCCCGCGGCCCCCGCAGCCTGTGCTCACGGGGGGGCCTGGAGTTGCACAGCGTCTGGCAGCTGCGGGGTGGCTGCCCAGGGGGGTCGGTGTCTCTGTCCCGTGGGGGGGCAGGGAGCCCGGGCCACGGTAGGACAGTGCCTCCGAGAGCTCCAGGTCCTTCCTGGCTCCTGACGCCCTGCCGTTCCTGGACTGCAGGTCGGGGCTTGGAAGGAACCCTTTCAGCCCTGTCCCCCCTCCCGAAGCGAGGGGTCCCCACCCGGAGGTGCACGGGGAGATGGGACGAGGCTCTCAGAGAAGATGGGTTCGGGGCTCCAGCCGGGACCTCTGAGTGCACGGGTGGGACTCCTAGACCTCAGAATGGGGCTTTATTTGGGAATAGGGTCCCTGCAGGTGTGATTAGCTCAGATGAGGTCCTACTAGAGCGGGGGGCCGGGGGAGAGCGAATCCAATGACAATATTTTAGAAAAAAGGGAAATCTGGGTGCTGACGCCACGGGACGCTCGGTCGGTGGCAGAGCGGCCCCCCACCCCCACCCCTCAGGGGTCTCGACGACCACAGCTGTCCCCAGATGTCACCGGCTGTCCCCGCGGCGAGACTGCTCACGGAGCGCCACTGCGGTGGGCACGGGTCCCCTAAGGGGGCTCAGCGAATGTCCTGCCTTTTTCAGCTAAAAAGAACACGTCGTTTCTTTTAAAGTGGTCCTTTCGAAAAACAGTCCTTGAGAGAAGCCACCAGCTCTCCAAAGTATTTACTTCTGAAATTTCAGGAAGGGCGTCCGTGTAAAAGTGTGTGAATGACCAGAACGTTGGAGTGTTGTTTTAAGGACGCAAAAGATGTTACTTTTTGTTTTCAGATTCTGGGATCTGAGGTTTTCCTTTGTTTTTTTTCAGAGTATGATTCCATTTATTTGAAGTTGAAAACCAGGGCAAGGTAGACATTTCATTTAGGATTTCAGACACGGGCGGTATCCTTTAATTTTTAAAGGTCATAAATAGGAGTAAAGCACAAAACTCCAAAACTGAATAACTTTAGAAAACCGAAGAGCCTCCCTTCTCGACAGGGCCGACTACGGAGAAGGGCCGGGTGTGTGCTCACCCTCCCCGCCCCCAGGACCTAAATTCCCCAGAGCAGCTTGGGGTCCCCGAGAGGTCCCCAGAGGAGCCCCCAGAAACAGGTGTGGACCAAGGACGCCCCCGAAGCCCCCGATGCAGGGCACCCACCAGGGGATGGCCGCGGGTGCTCGGCGCCGAGATCAGGGAGAAACAGTGCCAGCCAGAGGAGCCCACATTTGGGGACTGAGCCCTGTTCTCCATCCGGGGACGCAGCCATTGCTGCGTGGGAGTCCCGGGTGGGATCCCGGACAGAGGAGAGGATGGGAGAGGACACGGGGCACCAGAGTTAGCAGCGGACTCTCCACACGGACTCGAAATGGTGACGAGCGCTCCAGGCTGATGCCCAGGTCGGGAGCAGGAAGACCGGGCGCAGGGGACGCAGGAGAGCGCTCTCTTGTCCTCACCACGTCCCTGTCCCCGGAGGAAAACCGCTGTAAGACTCAATACTTACCACGAAGCAACGAGAAAGGGCTTTGCAGGCGCGAGGCTGGGGGCCCAGAGGAGGCCGAGGGGAAGGGAGTCGTGTGCAGCCGCACTCGGCCTCCCCTGCAGGGGGCAGGGGGGTGACCTCAGGGCCGCCCCCAGGAGAGGCTGGGCTCTTGGAGGGGGGACCCTGTCGGCATCGGTAAAGGGGCGAGCGGCCTTTGCACTGTCACGTGGGGCCTGTGGATGGTTCCTTCCGGCCCAGGGCTGGTTTGCTGGAATGTTCTTCCTGTAGCTCCTGTGAAGGGCCTTCTGCCTGTGCTGCAGGGGGCCTGCCGGCTGGGGGGGGGGGTAGGCACAGGGCCCGCCTCTCTCCCCAGCCTCGAGCCTGGAGCCTCTCGGGCTGCCGTCCGGCCCCCTCCGGGTCCCGCGGCGCCCCCAGCTGTTGCTAGTGGGCCCTCCCCCGGGCTTCGCTCTGACGAGGTGAGACTTTGTGTCCCCGAAGCACGTCTGTCTTCTACGAGACCCGCAGGCACCTGGGCTGGTTAGCGAGGGCAGCGGCACAAGGTGGGCCCAGCAGGCCGCCAGTCCTGGATCCCGGCAGCCCGGGGCCCCTGCCGAGCGAGCTGTCCCAGGCTCCCCCGGCTTCCCGTGGGCTCACCCGCCACGACAACCCCCCAGCCTCAAATACCTTTTTAAATCCCGGAGCGGGTGGGGCTGTGCGGCCTGTGGCCCCGGGGCTGGGACGCGGCCCGAGCCGCACACTCTACCTCTGTTCTCCGGAGACCAGAGACCGCCCGGACAACAGCTGCACCGCAGATGTGTGATACGCGGGTTACACCTCAGTAAAGGGGGTTCTTAAAAAAACCAGTATTATGATGCAGGCTTCGTATTTTATGTATATATTTTAGTTTTGAAAGCGCACGTGTGTGCTGGGGCGCTCAGCGGGCTCGGTCGGGGGCGTCCGACTCCGGTCTCAGGTTCTGATCTCAGGGTCGCAAGGTCGAGCCCGTCTCTGGGCTCAGCTGGGGGTCTGCTTGAGATTCTCTCTCCCCCTCTCGGGCTCCTCCCCCTGCTCGTGCTTTCTCTCTCTAAAATATACAAATCTTTAAATAAAAATGTGTGCAGAAAATACATGTGTAGGGGGGTACTCAGTAGGTTAAAGCCTCTGCCTTCGGCTCAGGTCATGAGCTCAGGGTCCTGGGATCGAGCCCCGCATCGGGCTCTCTGCTCAGCGGGGAGCCTGCTTCCCCCCTCTCTCTGCCTGTCTCTCTGCCTACTTGTGATCTCTCTGT